>PQWD01001828.1:190181-312540 GCA_019425675.1 Leucinodes orbonalis | reverse complement strand
CTTTTTGCCCCGGGCACTATCGGAATGGCGCTCAGCAGACTAAGTTTTCTCATTATGCTCCTTAGGTACCTACAGCCCAACTCAACAACTTTGCCGTCCATCAGAGGCACATACTCACGCACCAGACTAAAGAATCTTTAGAATGCTTCAAAATAAAGTAGAAGTAATCTTGTTCCAGCGAAGTCTAATTTAGAAACATTGTTAGCAACACGTATAACTATATTTATTCAAACTCTTACTTTCGACACACGAGTTTCGAGCACTTAAACTTTCTAACTAGTCTAGAATTCTACCTGGGCTCCCCCATTCCTAAAGGATACGTATGTTCGTATACAATCTTCTATTTCAATACCTCTAGCATAAAACTTTTCGGCTTAAGCCGGGGGACTATTTTAAAAACGACAGCACACGACTTAAGCAACTCATAAAAGTGGAGAGGGCCAGAATATTTTCTTGGGGAGAGCGCGAGAAGCGGTTAGCCGACTTTTACACTGGTTTTATTGTCTTGGTTCCCCTCGTAAACCGTCCTTTGTGTTAGTAACGTCTTAAGTTGTATTAACACCGTGATTACTTTAGTAGGAACCGTTCGGGCGTCCCCGTCGCCTGTCCACAATTAGGCTAAACTTACCGGATAGTTTTGATAATAATTTAAATGGAGCCGATGATGTTGGTCGTTAATAATACGAGAGGATTCCCGGGTGCCCCTTTGATATTGAATTCGGTAAGCGCGGAAACTGTTACAATAAATTACGACCCTTCGACTCCAGTAAACGGTGTTTCGATGTTATGTTATATTAAACAGAGGACACTTCTACGAACGAGGTCAATGGCCTCGTAATAAAACGTGTAATTGATACTAAGAAAAGTTAAACGAAACAAAAACGATAAAAAGCTTTTCAAAATTATATTAGTCAGACGCAAAAAACAAAAAAGTCTGTTACAATTATAAAACCCCGTATCCGAATGGCATAACGCTCAAACTTTTCAATAAGGAAATATTTAATTTCCATTTGAAGAGCTTCCACGGGGCGAAAACAAAACAAAAACTTGAAAACATACTGGGTGTTATGAAAGGAAAATGAGAAGCAGAGCCGTTGTTCATTTTGGAGGGAGTGCCTCGATTTTAGCGACAAGAATTTTCCAACGAATTTAGCGGTTTCAATCGATGACGTCGGTAATGGAAAGTTCAATAGGCAACAAAAGCCGGCACAAAGTTAACGAAGCTCACGAAAGCGAAATTCACGTGGGAGCGCAGTCTCGCGGACAGGAAATTAAAAGACAAAAGAGTGCCGGCAGAGCAGTTTAGGCTCGGAAATGGAGGGCGTGCCCGGACTCTTTCTCATCTTTTCATAGGCCGCTTCCGACCGTGGTCACCTTCACTTTAAGTTATGTAAACATTTACTCAGGCAAGTTGTTGGTGTTAGCTTAGTATTCGTGATGTAATTAAGTGAGCTCAAAACTGACCGCCATATTTAATATTTGAATTTACAACATATCCTGTGCATACATTAACATATGCATACATTTAGGTTTCCGTTATAAGATATTATTGATTTAATTTGTTTCGGTCATAATAGTGATTAATAAATAAAAATATATACGCTTATAATTTTATTTTTCTTAGCTTAATTTAATTTCGGTTTTAAAATAATTACCTTTTTAGATCTACTTTTAAGTATTCATGAAAGAAATCATATGAATACTAATTCACAAATGTAATCTGGTAAAGAGATGCTAGCGTTCGCGCCAAAAAGGTGATTTTTCGGATCATTATATTGAAGTACCCCTGAGAAATGCTTAAGGCCCATCTTTTTGGTTAACGTGATCCAGAATACATTTGGAATGTAACAAAATTAATCCGGTCTAATGCGGGGATGTCTGATGTGTATCAAGTGTGTATACGTATGGTTTCTGTAATTCAGCCAGCTTGGCGTAATCCATTCATGCCTACTTGTATCACGTTACAGGGGGAAACTGGCGTATTCTTGCATCTATATTCGCCTTTTGAACCTAAAAGCTACAAAAGCGGGAGTGTTTCGGTGTTGATTAATTTGACGACTGTATATCTTTATTCATGAACTCATTTAGGGCTTATCAGCTGTGCTTGTTTATAAGCTTAATAAATTCTAACAAGACCATAACACTTCTCAAATCTGATTACTTGTTATCTAAATATTACAGTGTTGCACAAATGGTTGTTTGTTAACCAGTTAGCATAATACAGCCGACAATAAATGACAAAGCGGCAGAACCTGCTCAACACTCACAACTTTGTTTCCTAATTTAATTTGCATTTCGAATCAAAAACTTTCCGTGACACTGTTTTGCATTATTAATACTTTAGCATGGCGTGATCTCTTGGGAGGCGCACTAGAAGCCATAAATTGAATTCCAACCTTCGCAATTAGTTATTCCCGCGCGTGAAAACTTTCGAGATCGTTCGCCTTCGTTAACAGATGTTACGGTGCTATTCATTATACATTCCGTCGAATTGTAAAGCCGAACATTTAATTTAAAGTACCGAACGCTCCTTTGTGAAATTGACGAACATTTTGGAAGGCATTGTTGAGGAGTCGGGCGGCGGAGGATTAGCGGCAGCGGTGCTAGCCGCTGACTTCCCGCTCAACATTTGTCTTGATGGGATAAATATCCGAACGCTGAGGTGAATTAATCAGGTTCCCATCTGTGTGCACGGAAGAGAAACGCGGTACTATATCTCAGTCACGGGTCTCCTGTTCGGCAGTCCATACATTAGCGGTGTTGGAATAAATTTAGCTTGCTCTGTTTGAAGAAACCGCATAAGTATAAAAGTTTTGTGACGAAGCGGCTATTTCGCCACCAAAGCACGTCTCTTATCGGCCTAATTTGGATCAAACAATTCCATTCCCCCTCATACTTACAAATTGCAGACAGGCACATTTGTTATCTGCAGTTTTCGCCAGAAATTATATTAAGATTTTACCGGGCGATAATGTTGTGTATTTTTACTTGCCTCTCTTGCGGTCTAGGGCGACTTACCCTGAGGGAGCGTCCGGATTTTATGATAACAATAAATTGCTGGAAAAATAAACTAGATTCCATCTTCTCTATGGCAACGACATTTTGTTTCAAGTTTTGTCTTATAATAAGATTGTATTTTATTAGTGCATTTCTACGTCCCTCATTTTCCTGGTTTGATTTATTATAACGCAGATTACAATGGTCGATATTTGGTTAAGTAATAGTTTATTTTATAAGTTTTGATGTTATCTCTAAGTGTTGTTTTCTTTTGTTGCAGGTTACGGGTTGGGCATACATGAGATGTTATGGGCTCACGCGGCGTAGCGAAGTGGCGTTGGTGGGTGGTGGTAGTAGCGTGGGCGTGGGGCGCCGATGCACGCACGCTGTGCCCGGCGCGATGCGCTTGCGATGACGCCCTGCGAGCCGCCTCCTGCGCCAACGCGAGCCTCGAGATCGTTCCAATACAACTCAACCCAGAGGCCACCCACATCAACCTCACGCACAACTCAATCGACAACCTTCTTTACACGTTCGGCTTCTACACCCAACTCACCATCCTAGATATTTCATACAACAGAATCCAAGACTTAGGTAGTAAAAACTTCGAAAACAATTTGGAAATGACACATCTCAATGTCAGTCACAACTTCCTTAAACGTTTAGATAAGGATACGTTTATTGGACTGAAGGGACTTGTCGACTTGGACTTGTCAGATAATGAAATATCAAATATACACGCACAGACTTTCAAAGGCTTATCTGTATTAGAACGACTCGATTTGTCAAACAATAAACTGGTGAGCTTTGAAGCGAATACGTTTGAACCACTCTCGGCCTTGAAGATTTTATCATTGAAAAATAATACCATCTTGGATATACCGTCGGCTAATGTTCTATTCCTCGTTCATTTAGAATACTTAGATTTATCAGAAAATTTAATACAGCAAGTATCAAAGCATGGTATACCATATTTGAAGGAACTGAAAAGACTAGATTTGAATACAAATCTTATTGATGGTGTGGACCAACTAGGGTTTCACAGATTACCCTCTCTCCGACACTTAGATCTGAGTGATAACAATATGACAACGATTCCTACATCAGCATTGTCCAAACTATCAAATTTATCGCATCTATACCTGAGCGGTAACTTTTTCCAAAACGTCACAGCTGTTTCGTTTCAAAGTCTGTTCCATTTAAAGCACCTACATCTGAGCAGACTTTACGAACTAGACAAAATCGATTCTAGAGCTTTCGTCGACAACATAAATCTTCAGAAGATATGGATGAATGAAAATGTAAAAGTGAGGGAAGTTCCACCGAGACTGTTCCATGGCAATCCTAAACTAACTAACATATACATGAGAAACAATGCACTAGGAACCCTAGAAGCGTCCCATTTCCCGATCGACAGATTGCAAGAATTAGAAATTTCTGGCAATCCCTTCGTTTGTAATTGCTCACTATTATGGCTGTGGAAACTAGGCAGGGAGAGTGAAATTAGCCACAAAAAGTCTGGTAATGCAAGTACAATACTTAAAATAGATTATGAAGATATAAAGTGTTCAGCTCCAGAACATTTAAAGGGAGTGATGTTTGTACAAATTCCAGAATCGGAATTCGGGTGCTCAAGCGGGTGGGTGATAGTGGCAGTTGTGGTGCTAACAGTGAGTATCGTTATAAGTGTGGTCGGTGGTGTTTTATATTTCATGGGACCTCTAAAGAAGTGTAAAGGGGACAAATCAAAACAGGTGATGACGAGTGTTATGTTAAACGGTGATGTGTCCAAATTGAGTAATGGATTAGGCTACTCGACAAGAAGTAGGGAGCAAGAGAACAAGCGTGACGTAGACCGATATCTAATGATCGGCTCGTCTGTTACAAATAATTTTCATTCGCTAAATCCTCCATGGCACAGTGTTGATAAGAATCAGTACTACCAGGAAGACAGCGAAGAGCACATCTACCAACAGTTTGCCTACGAAACTATTCCACATCACAGAACGCCAGAGAAACCGCACATAGTGTACGTCTAACAAAAGTTTTGCGCAAAGGACAATGTCGCAGATATATTCTTTGGCGCGTTACATGTGTAAATTATGAACGGTGTATTGTCAAGAGGACAAGGAACATTGAAATTGCAATAATGTAAATAGTGATACGATTGAAATTGTAATATGTGATAGCTTTGTATATAGACATGTAAATATTAGAACAGTGCGAATAAAGACATAACTTTTAAAACTCCATTCTCCATTTTGTACTTAACTTATTTAGAAAAGTTGTAATTATTTAAACTTGACTGAATAAGACAAAATAAGTGATTATTGCGGTCATTTTTAATAAAAGCAAATGGTCAGTGTGATTGGTGGCAGTTTTGCTTTATTTTTTTGAGGAATGTTGTCTCAATTATATTTATTGGTTTGTCTTAAGTCCTGCCTCGAGTTATGTTTTCACTTATAGTAATAAGATGATCGCAGGATCAATGTACTGTTTTATTTACTAGTTCCTTTGAGGTATGGGTACTCTAATATTGTTAAGTGCTTTGTGAAAATCGTTAAGAGTACTAAATTAATTGTAAGCATGTGTAATTGTATAGAATACATTTGTATATTTTCTGAATTAAAACACCAATACTTGATGAAAACTTTGTACAAAGATGAGCAATATAGATTACTAATTTCAAATACTATAATGTCGTTACTTTTATTCGGAACATTGTTATAGCTTACCTATTAGTTATATTATATTAGAAAAAATAAAATTTTTGAATGTAACATGTGCTTAAAACATTTACCTATATACCTATTATAGCATGCAATATTATATAAAACAATAATAAATAAAACCAGTTGCTCTGATGAAGAGGGGTACAAAATACAAATATAGTTTTATTGGCTATTCTTGTAAATTGATTTCAAGAGTTTTTTTTGGAGTATTCTTTCGATAGATATCAGAAATTGATATTTTTGTACGTAGATAATATGTATCGAGGTTTGATTTTGAAGAGTCCGGCTTTAGAACAAATTAATATGATCATACTTAAACCTTTATCCTTAAGAACTAAAAGCCTAACAATAATATCGAAAGAATTACCTATAATATTGGCAATATTTTACAAAAGAGTTTATTTAAGTCTGTGAATTAATTAGTTAAGATTCTAACGAAAATTATTATTGGATTAGAGAGACGATTAATCGTTACTGTATAAAATGAAAGTGTAACGTAACTTTTAGTTACATGTATCCCTTGTTCAATGTCATGAAGCCGGCCTCTTTTAGAATCATTGTAAAATCTAGATGATTACTAAAAATAGTTGACGATAGTCATTTTATATGTATACGTATAATTTAATATTTAATACATTTAACCGAGGAACACCATACCTAATCTGTCGATACCTACAGTCATACTAATAGGGTAAGGCTATTTATACATACTTATTAAAAACTTTTGTTATGAAACTTATTTAAATATATAACGCATTAAAACAAACGACAAATAAATAATTAATAAAATTATAAAAGAAGTTTTATTTTTACTTATTGTAACGATTAATGAAATGAATCATTTTTTCAAGTCGGACGTCTCTTTGTCATTGGCCTTCCAGTTCTTAAACTACACATTAATAAAAAACTAATTACATATGATTTTAATACCAGATATACAAAAAATAAACAATTATGAAATACATGTCAATTTTAATGATTTTGCCGACATCTTAATCTTATTATTACTTGACGTAATCGATTTTATACTATTTAAGGCCCATAAGGTTTTTTAATATGTGTTCATCTTAATTATGGACATAAATATACTTATTAGGTAAAACAAGAAAACAACCAAAACAGGCATTTTCATACACAAAAATCTCACGATTGCACAGATATCAAGCCCGGAACCTTTTAATGGTATATATGACTTCTCAACGATTACGGCTTGGACCTACTAAATAACGTTGGTTTGTATCACCAAAAAGAAAATCTTAAGTTTGAGGTTTACGTAAGCTTAAAATACTAGCTAATATTTACGACAGTATATTGTCATTATTTAATAAATGGAGAGGTAATCATTCAGACGATTTCCAATGCGATAGGATCAGAAATGGGGTCAGCAATTCGGAGTCAACGCTTATGGTTTAATTTTTTTAGTACTGCTTTGTCTTTTTTTATATTATTTACTAGCTTTTGCCTGCGGCTTCGCTCGCATTAAATTCGGGATAACACGGTACTTTCATTTATCACTATACATAGGATTTCCCCTCCCTCCTCCTTCTTTCTGAAATTGACCCCGAAACCTCCAACTTTAAAGATTTCGGGGTCAATTTCAGAAATTTTTATTAGCAAAAAATATGTTATAGTGAGCTAACCTTAAAAGATAGACATATGCTGTCGCGGACTTTTTTGTAGACCTTTAAAAGGAGAACAATACTCTCATACATGACTTTTGTGTAACTTTAACCGTTTACGCAGCGTACGCAGCGGAAGCTCCAAGTATGAAAAAATACCCCCGATTTTGAAACATTTTTCATTACTGCTCCGCTTCTATTACTCGTAGCGTGATGATATATAGCCTATAGCCTTCCTCGATAAATAAGCTATCTAACACTGAAAGAATTATTCAAATCGAACCAGTAGTTCCTGAGATTAGCGCGTTCAAACAAACAAACAAATTAACAAACAAACAAACTCTTCAGCTTTATATATTAGTATAGATTAAGTACATGGGGACCAGATCTCTGACCCCTCTGAGTTTTGAAGGAAACCAATAATTGGAAATGGTAATTATTTAACCTCAACCCATCAACCCAGATGAATGTTAGATCTCTTTTGCCCTAAAGTTATAGAAGCTACTTATTACACATAAAATACAGAAATGCTTAACTCTTCTAATTGAAAGGAGATTTGGCTGCCTTGCATTGAAGCCGCAAGTAACCCACGTGGCCTTTATCTGTTGTGTTGTCCCTAAACTTAATAAACCTGAACTAGACTCTATCACGAAACAAGGATATGGATACAAGTGTCATTTTACATAAATAACTTTTCCTTCTCATGAATTATTCAAGTTCAATTCAATGTCAAAAAGCTTTTGAGGTTTCACTAGCCTTGAGTACATTTGCATCATGGATTTTATAAAGTAGGTCAAAACTTAGTGCTGTGGAGTTATCATTTTATTTTCGTATTTAAATACAGAAACGTTACCTTAGTCTTCAGGGGGAGACTGGCACTGTCAACAAACTTAAGTCGTAACCCTTATATTATACAAATAAGCCTGATACTATTAGTATAACTTACACTAAAAATATAATGTATATTGATCAATAACGTAAAACACATACTCAAGCACACGTCAAGAACAAACACTGCCATTTGAATCCACAGTTACTTGCGTGCAAAACATGCCTACTTCCAATTGCGCTATCAAAACAGATTTTTTTTTCATAAAGCATGTTCAACACAATAAAAGGCTTTGGTTTGTATTGTATTCAGTTAATATAACGTAAGAGTGGTAATCAGAACTAAAACAGCTCAAAAAAAAACATCTAGAATTTCAATCAAGAGACGTAATCAGATTTGATTTTATTTACTAGAAATTGAATGTTTTAATGAACACAAACCCATAAAAGGCCAAATATCTCGAGCGCAGTAGTCGTAAAACCGAAGTAGTTAAATTGCAGCTGCAGTTGATGTGAAATAAATAGCAATTAAAACTTAATTACAATTCCTTTCTCATCTAAATGAAGTACGTGTAATCAGTTGCCAATAAATGTGGTTGGTCTGAAAATTAACAATTTCTGGGCAACGATATGTAATTAATAGTCGATGTACACGAATACATTTTTGATGTACATTAATTGTTATAATAGCGAGGAATAATCTTGTTCTTTATTATTTAGAGACACAAAATAAAATAAAATATAATGAAACGCTAGTTCGACGTTTGAAAGCTTTGATGCAAAGAACCGACAATCGATAGGGTGGAGAGTTTTTCCAGTGGCACCCACGGACCACAAAAACAAATACAGACCGGATGGATGATCTGGTTAAAATGGCAGATTAGATAATGATAATTCTTTGTATCATTATTGTATGCCAGGGATGTAAGGGTCCGTAACCAATAACTTACGGGATACAAGCCAATCACGGTATAATATGTATTCATGTTATTGGAAATACATAAAATAATTCCTCATTTATTACCTGTGCTCGGTCTGAATCGGAATCGGAGTTTAATGGAATATTTTAATAAGTTTTTAAATTTGTTATTTCCTGAATGTTTATTACATTTGTAATTATTTACCTAGGAATATAACTGTCTCTGGTCAAATGATTTTAACCTACATAGGTTAACATATGTTAAGAATCTAAATATCCAATCAGAGGACAATATTTTAATATAGTTTGATAATAAAAGTTTTTAATGTATCTTGGGATAATACAAGTAGTAATTATGATGTGGGAAAACTACTATATACATGTAGGATTGTAAAAATATATTTTTTAATAATGGGAACTTCACGTACGAGTATGAATGAGTGAGGGAGAGAGGGAACAAATGGGAAGATGACAATTGGCGTATAGGACGTCGATTTGTAAACGTGTGCTAAAGATTGTTTTATTTTAATAAAAGTGTTTTCTGTTTGATTTTGGCCTTTTACTCACCGCTTCGATTCTACATACATATAATAATTATAGTCTTGTTTATATCTAAGTATTGCTTAAACGACAATTTCAAGTTGTACGAGATTATATCGGATTACTGCCTGTCGCGCAGACGGTAGTTCTAGATATCTCTGGATTATCATGGCAGCCGGTGACATCCTTAGCCATTTCACATCCAAATCACAGATGACCTACGCTGATGTATTTATAACACCTAAAATAGCCTACCTATAGATATTGGTATGGGCACAACATGGATATAAGACATGATTTTCTTCTTGACCATGTTCATTTTAAGACCCACCTGTTGCGAAGCTCTGTTTAGGTAAACAGGTAAAGTATAAAAAACTTTAGTATAAATTGGATTACCATTTAGCACTTTCGGATCCTTACCTTAAATACGGCATACGATCGTATATATTTAAATAATCGAATCATACGTCATATTTTATGTAACGTAGCACACAAAATCAATTCATTTCTATTCAACCAAAAGTGCCTATCGACAACGGCTATGCCATTATTGCAATTCTCTTTAATGCAAAATCAATTAATTAAGCTGAGTGAAACAAGTAAGTAGATATTTACGTAATTATATCAATCCGATATGCCATTTATGGCTGTAATTCATTTACAAGCGTAATATTAAATATGGCAGAGGATGGATGCAAAATTGTGTGGTTTAATACATTGTTAATTGATCCTATTTTTATTGACAGCTAAGCATAGTGATAGTGACATATTTATAGCAGTCAATTATAGGAGCAAACGAGTTTTGGGAAGAGGATAGACTTTTCAGAAATGAAATATCTAGGTAAATACGTTTGCTCTGTCTAACTTAAGCAGAACATTTATCACAATAGACAATGATGAAAGATGACAAAACATACACCGATATTTGTTTACGCTGTTGCAGATGCATTAATTTGAAATAATTTAATGCATCTGCAAAAAACAAGCTTTTCACGTTATTATTGTGCTCATTGTGAAATGTATACCATCTTTGTAAATAGCGGGCCGGACAAGCCGGTAGACCTCCGAAAATTCGAAAAGTTAGATCAGGGGGTTACCGCAATCTCTTAAAACAGTATTGTTATAATGATACGTCAGTATTTACAACTTAATCTGGCAATCGGCGAGCGCAGGTGGCTCTCGGCCTTAAAATTTACACAACGAGCCTAAGGGCGTCCTAGAGTGGGACTCGAACCTCGGCTTAGGGCATTGAGGAGAAGTAGGAAATTTGCATCTTTTAAAAAAACTTTTAATTCTGAATTCTGATAGAATTTCTTATTTAACGATGAAATAAAGCTATATTATTTTTTGTCAAATTATGCTCCTAGCCCCCAATTAACAAAAGTCCTACAGATATGTCAATAACACCATAATACTCAATTATGATACCTGAACCCTTTTTATTTACGGCACTATTAAACATAATTTAACATTAATTAGAATTGATGACGACCTGACAAATATATTTCAGGCTGTGGTGCATGGTAATAAGGTTCATTAGCGAGAAGCAAAGTGAAAGTGTTTTGCAAGCATAGCGAAGTCGAAACATAACCTGTAAATGCAGGCACGTCCTCACTAACCATACTTACCCATTACCATGTGTACTAGTGAGGGGAAGCACACAAGGGACTCGTTGGTCCGGTAGAGTCTCCCAGATCTATAATAGAGATAAATGAATGTCAAAGCAGCCTCCCGTTTCCCCGAGCCCAAAAGTAAAATTGTAAGGGTTATTTCGTATAATGGAGTTAACGTGTAGGACATTCATTCAGCTATTAGTCCTTGTTTAAGTTGCTTTAATTCGTTTGATAATTAATTTATACAACAAACGGAGCGCTTCAGCACTCATTTTCAATGTTGAAGTCAATTTGGAAATTCTATTTTGTTTCTGTACAATTTAAATGTTAGTTCAGTACAATTTGTTAGCAGGCTTACTTTGTTTATTCTCATCGTAAGAGTTCGTTGTAACGAATACTAATGCCATTTATATTTTTCGAAACTAAATAGTTTTATTTCGGTTCATCTTCTTATCATCGCTGTTAAAATTAATTATCCATTTTCCTTTTTACCTTAAAAGTTTTATGCTATTTAATTGTATATTAGTACCGAAAGAAACAAAAAAATATAAAACGTATACCTAAATCCTTATATATAAGTTTTTTGTGAAATTACTCATACATCGATAGATCGCGTTACTCTTACTCATTACTAATCTGTATTAATGCACTTATACATTCTATGGGTGTAATATAATTTCTTCCGCCTATAATACTTATATTTTAATAATTAAACAATTATTTTTTGCTTGTGATAAACAAATACATAAACTTAAAACTAAAGTACGTAGATACTTCATGTTATTAAGAATAAATTAGAAATTAGGGATATGTGTTTATTTGAGTGTCTGGTCTGTGTGAGAGAGAGATTTCGATTAGTTCATATTGCGTGTATCCTCAATTATTGACACATCTGTTCTTATATTCTATTGTGAATACAAGTAGCAACTTTTAAAAGTAAATATTTTTAACCTACCATTTTATATATCTGGGCTATAAACAAATCTTATGAAGGTCTTGAAATGTATATAAGACCACGTTGAAGTAATTTTATTTTTGTGTTTAACATTTACCTAATAATCAATGACACGGCTTCAAAATCCAGTTGGCCCAGCAATCCACGAGAACTCTTCGTGGAAAATCGAGAGTGATAAATGTTTTTTAGATTGGTGACGGCGGACCGTTTGGTTTAAATCTGAAAACGGATGGACGGACAGTTTTAATGGCCTTCGCAAGGGAGTGAAACTGTAGCATAAATTTCTGTACCTTTTGCGTAGTCGTACCAAATTTTTTCGATACACTCCTCGTGTTTGGGAAAGCGCTGTCTATTCGGCTCTAATTTATTTGTCTGCGCCAAATTCGCGTGCCGCCCGCCTGATTGGACACAAGCTAGCTTGTGTCATGGCTGATGGAAATATTCGTTTTTACGGTGTATCTGAGCGTTAAACCAATATGGGTGGAAAGGACCCCAGGTGATAGTCGCGTTTGACTATCTTTTAAATTGCAATGTTTGAAAAAACAATGGAAATAAAAGTAATGTATTTTGAAAAAGATTATAATTACCTTACATCAAAAATATTTGAACATGTATAAAATACTTGATAAATGATACCGTGTACCTTGCCTAGTTTTATTAATCTGTTCCTAGATGATTTCATAAACCTAAATATTAAAAACATAGACGTATAAAAAATACAGACAGACACTCGCTTACAGCAAAAGTGTTTCAAAATTCAACCAGTTTCTACAAAATATTTAGACATTTGGCCCGCATCTGTCAACAGAACCATAGAGAATGTAAGGGAAAAACTAAATAAGTGCAAAAACAGTGAATAAAATGAAAACAATCCATAAAACAAAAAGGAAAAGAATTCGATAAGACATTTTTAGTTTAAAACACAAAAATCGCTATACAAAAATATATTTATCAAACAATTTCATCATAGACAACAGCTGTCATCTCGGGGACAGATTTAGTGTATTAGAAAGAAGAAAGAAAGAAATACATTTATTTGGCAAAAACATACAAAATACAAGAAAAATAAATAAGTACTAATAAATACCAAATAAGACCTCACTCAGAATTTGTCCTAGCACGTACGCTAGGAGCATGCCAGGAAGCTGTTTTTCAGTGAAGCCCCGGAAGAATAATCTTAAAGTAAGACTCACCAAACTAATAAAATAATACTTATTAGATATCATGTGTGCAGGTTCAGTATATACAAACAAAATTAACAAATATTAAACAACAAATATAACGTACAAAAATTTATAAATGATAATTAACGAACAATAACATTAATAAATTCATTTACAAAAATAAAACATTTACAGTGCGGACAGTCCATCCGTATTTTTTTATGCGTCCATGGTTAAAAGTATATTTTTCGTTTCTCTTGTCCTTTATTGATTGTCTCATCTAAAAATTTAGTAAGTTGATTCTGAAACTCGATTTTCAGATCAGGTACTCACACAGATCATGTGGTTGACTAGTAGACACTTCTGTACCAAAAACTCAATAAACGTGTGACAAAATGGAAGATTTAACAACATCCGCTAACGAAGTGACTAACTTAACCTATAGAACGGACAAGCATACTATGAGTAGTTTTGTAAATACATACATACATGCAGTTATGCACTTCATGTTTGTACTGCACTGGACTCGAACCCGGAAATTATGGCGTACACGCCATCTTCTTACGAACACACCAAATAACTTTTTGGTCTAATAATTTAATATAAAACCCAAACGTACGTACAACAGGACGATAAACTAATTAATGGTTTAACCAATAAACCAGATGTAGAGTTTTTATGTGAACTAATATTTTACCTACTATTAAATAACGTAAACGACAAAAGCGTTGTCGTTACAGAATCAGATAGTAAAAATAACAATAAAACAGAGTAGACCGTTGCTAATTTAGTTCGAGATACTACGAGTAACAATCGAATGTGTTTATTTCTTAGTCGTATAACTGAGTCATTGAAACATTTATATATATTTAAATGCTCTTGTATTAGAAGTAAATAACACAAAATGGCTTCATAGCGTAGCGGGAAACGCGTTCGGTTGACGATGCCGCAAGTCAATTAATTTTTGTAATTGCTGATTTCCGGATAGGTAATCGAAAAATAACAAATATTATAAGATAAAGACAAATATTATATATTTTAAGATGCTAGTCATTAACTACAAATTCGCATTTGGTACGCGTGGTAAGTAATAGCCCGTTCTTCCGATAGCCGTGTGAATGAGTGTGAGGCATAGGCCCTGCAGTAAAATTGGTGATTGAATACAATATGAGATGTAGGGCTAGGAAGAGTTCTTTGCTCGCACAGGCCCATTGTTGTGGCAGGACATGGCTTGAAATCCTTACGTGCAATTTTCAAACAGTAGTCAGTTCTTATTTCCTTCCTATTTCGAGGCTAAATAAAAATAAAATTACTTATGCTGCCTACCAAAGAACTCAGTGCTGATAATATGTCCTGAGGCTGTTAATCTACACACACCGGCACATTTAGGGTAACACAAAAAAAAGCTGATTTTTTCAATTAATTTTTAAAAAATATTTTTTTGTCTTCAGGAACACATCACATTGCCTTAAAATAACTAAATTAAATCAAAATAAGCTACTAATTACCCGGTTTCAAAGAAAATAAACGTTAATTACGATAATTAGTAAAATAAGGCTCTAGGAGTGTGAGATTTCAAATCGACTTTTTTACAAAAATAACACAAAAGTCATAAAATTAATAGCGTGTGTTGCCTCCACGGGCTCTTAGGAGAGCTTGGATACGATTTTCCATACTCAGAATAAGGCCATCGATCATTGGTTGAGGCAAATTGTTCCACTCTTCCACTAATGCCTGTTTGAGTTCTTCAACATTCCTGGGAGCTGGATTTCGCTGTCGAACTCTTCTTCCCAGAATATCCCAGGCATGTTCTATAGGGTTCATGTCCGGTGATCTCGCTGGCCAGTTCATTTGACTAATGCCAACCTCATTCAGGTAGGTACTCACGATACGAGCAGTATGAGGGCGCGCGTTATCGTGCATGAAAACGAAATGTGTGGTTCTAAGATCTCTGTCACGTATCGCTGTGCAGTAAGACATCCGTTTTCAATAAGCACTAAGTCTGTGCGAGCTCCTAAACATATGCAACCCCATACCATTATTGATCCTCCACCAAATGCCACTGTTTCCGAAAGTTTGTTTGGTTATATCGTTCTCCACGATATCTCCACATCCTCTCCCGTCCATCCACGAAATTAACACAGAAACGGCTCTCGTCTGTGAATAATACGCGACTCCACTCATTTGTCCAATCTCGGTGCGCACGGGCGAACGCTAACCTTGCCACACGATGAGCTGCCTCGAATTTAGGTGCTTTTGCTGGCACATAAGATCTTAAGCCAACTTCATTAAGACGCCTCCTAACTGTTCGTTCACTAACATTAACGTTGCGGACCTCAGCCAGTTGATTTCGGGTCTGACCCGCGGTCTGTCGACGATTCCTCAAAGTTGTAAGGTGATGAAACGGTCATCAACGGCGCTTGTAGCCCGATTTCTGCCTTGTCCTCGCCTGCGCACGTAAGATCCTGTCTCCCTGTGGCGTTGAACAACGCACCGAAGTCGATACACCCAAAGCTCGACTTACTCAGCGGTAGGTATGCCCTTCTTCGATCATGGTTACGGCCCTTGCTGCAGAAGTTGCTGGCAAATCACTTATTTCATATCGGAGACGTGTACACAATTCAAAAATAAACAGTTGAATGAGCCACAGTCGCTATGCACAGGAACCAACAAAGTTCTTATCAGAAGCAATCTAAGTGTCAGAAAATTCTTGAAGTGCCATAAAAACAATTCTCACGCTTGTAAATGAGAAATTTGTGCTCAAGTGTATTTCCAGAGAGGGTAGTAATACATCAATAATAACAACGTGTCAAGATATTCGAAGGTATTGAAAAAAATCGACTTGTTTTTGTGTTTCCCTAATTGTGCCGGCGTGTGTATTTCAATGACAAGTATTTAAAACTGTATGAGCTACGTAGGCATGTACCTTGATTTCTTTGTTTTCATGAATAACGTGCTCACTTGATGGTACAGAACACTGCTACCCATCAATATTTGCATAACCATAGGTGTAATATATACCTTGACGACCCTTTAAATGTACTGCTCTTTTTTAAGACAAATTGCAAAAATTTTGATCACTTAAAGGGCAAAAGGATCCGAGTGCTATCCGGTGCGACCATTTCGGTAACGACCCTTTTAAAAGCATCCCAAGACCAGACATTTAGGTAATGTCATCTGCAATATATTTCATATGTATGTAATTAAAAAAAAGTATATAAGTATGTTTCTAAACCATGTTACAGGCTGGTTTGGGGCTAGATGGCGCTGTGTGAATGTCCGTGGATATTTTTTATTATCAAATATTAATATCGATTGATGTTGCGTATATCAGAGCTCTCTATTGTAAAATAAGGACTCGACTCATAGTGGCTAGTGCCTTTGGTTGACATAATGGTTAGAAATTGAATGGCTTAAGAAGGCACGTTAAGCTGTTAGTCTCATACTATCTTAGGATAGTAGTGTGTAATACGCACGAATCTATGTATCTTGGGTTTGCATGATGGGTTCTGGTTTAATCACGCCAAAGTCAGAATGATTGAAAAGGCGTGTGACCTGCAGGGGGATGTTTCAGGTTCGTTGATTTATTGTTGACTGAAGATTTTGCTGAAATTATAAAATAAAATACTAACATGAAGAAAACACGACATAACCTTCGAAAGCCAACTCCAGAATACAAATTGAAAGAAATGTCATAATAGAAATTGATATTCATTTAGAATCGCAACCTCGGTTCTTAATCAGCCATATTTTTCCATTTTTACAAACAGAACACCCGTTTATTTACCCATAAAATCCATCCAATCAAAACGCATAGCACATAAAAGGGCTCCAATGAGAAAAAATAAAGACCTTTTATCCTTACCCTGAAAGGCGGCTGAAGCGTTGGGGTGGCAAGATTTATTTCACGACAGCGTCGTTATGGCACCGAAGGGACGCCTCTAGGAATGCAGCCTGCAGCGATCTCACTCCCGTGTTATATGACCGCAGATCAGCAGATCGCGGAACGAATTTTGCGGGATTGTCTCTGGGAATTGGGACGCCGCGTATCTTCTTTTAATTAAAATCGAAATTGTAAAGCGGAACGGCGTTATGTGATTATGGTATGTGTGAAAGGTTGGTTGTAGAATGAGTTAATTATTTATTTTTAAAACTCTGGGTAAAATAGAAGCGTGTTCTATAATTTAAATTCAATGTTGCAAACGCTTACAATAAATCAGTGAACTTACTTGCAACAGACAAGTTTTGGAGCGATGTCGTCTTGTCAGGCAAGCGTGGGACGTCCTACCAAGTGAGCAGAAGAATAGGGATGATGACAATTTTTTTGACCGCTTAGTTATAGAAACACGTAACAACCGTTAACTCTCACAGGGTTCCAAATCTAAAAACACATTAGTGGACTTTCGCAAAATCGCTTCATACAAATGGCTACTTAATTATAACGTTACGCCTTTGTAGTTAGTATGCACGTTGAATGATTTTGTACTACAACTATATTAAATGGTGCGTTTATTATAATGGTTTCATTGCAAAAGTTCACTGTTGATAGATCGAATCGAGTGAATAAGATTTTTTTTTTAAATTATTACGAGGCATTGGACTGCGCATACCTAAATGCGCTTGTGGCGCATGGCAGTAGCCTTTGTAATTTGTTTATCGTTTGCGTTTCTTAAATGTCAATATTTTGATATCAATGTTTAAGATTTTATATTTGATACGTGTATCTATTTACTTATCACTTAATTAGAATCTAAGAACATATTCTACTGCAATTCGGACGTTTAAAATTCGAGAAAATTCTTGCATCATTTGTATAAGAGTATTAATTTTTCTTGATTTCAAAATTTTTCGACACGATTTGCAATAAAAAGTACCCTTTTTCCGTATTTCAACCATTTCAGAGCGCAATCAGCCTGCAATTCTGACCATTTATTGCATATTTTAAAGTGCACATTAAGAAATGAGGACTCGATAATGTAGTAGTAGACGTGTAAATAAATTTTATAGACTCAGATAAAACCCATTACCACTGGTTTACGAGTAGCACTCCCCTAATGACGAGAATGTTATTCAAGGGTGGTTTATATTACCTTGTGCAGTGCTCGGTGATGTATAAATGGTTTTAGTTGGAGGAAGTGCGTGTGAATGTTAAATGCTTTGTAAAAATGCTAATGAAACCTGTATGAAGAGGGTTGTTTTGTAATGTACACGAAATAGATGCCAGATTTGGGCTAGTTTATTTTAAAATATGTTATTAGCTTTCCTATGATTTATTTCCATAATTTTTCACATTTATTACGTCCGACCCGCACTGGGCCCGCGTGGACGACTAAGGCCTATACACCCTATACGGGTAGGCTCGTGCCCCTCGGTGGGGACGTTTAATGAACTGATAATGATTACGTCCAATACTAAACAAGGTTTATTTTAATTACATTTTTAAATTAAACCGTTAAAACGGACGCATCTTGGAACAAACTCCTGAATTAATTCTTTTCAGGATGCTGTCCTTTTTCTATTCTGTTTTTTTGCGTGCTGATTACACATTACGTCACACCTGTAGACGAGGCTTTGCTACTACAGTGGCTACGATCTTCATAAAATAAAACGTACGAAAAAAACGCGAACATGAACGATAAATAAAAGATAAAACCGATAAACATATCCACATATTTCGTTCACTGGTTCGGAGTTCGATCCCGGGGCAGTACACATATTTGTGTGCATGATGTATGTTTAGTCTGGGTGTTTCTGTGTATCATTTTCAAAAAAGAAAAAGTACATAAGTATGTTTATCCGTTGTTTAGTACCCATATTACAGGCTAACAGAGAGCGTCGGTGGCTCAATGATGTGGACTGTTGCCTTCCGACTCGAATCCCACCACGTGCCAATGTATTTTCGAAATTATATGTACGTTATCCGATGCTTATACGGTGAAGAAAAACATCGTGAGGAAATCTGCGCACGCCTGCATAGAGATTCAAAGGATGTGGGCCCGCGTGGACGTCTACGGCCTAATCATCCTATACTGGTAGGTTTGTGCCCCTCGGTGGGGACGTTTTAATGAGCTGATGATGATTACAACTAACACTTAGTTGGGGCTAGATGGCGTTGTGTGACTGTCAGTGGATATTAATATTTTTTTATATATTTGTTGGTTTGGTAAGATGAGATACTTGCATTGAGACATAATCGCCTGACGTGGGACACGATGCTCGATCTATGTATCATCACGTCACGAGAAGGGATCGTATGGGGCGATTTCCAGTTACCGCGGATGAAAATTATTCTAAGACTAGCCTTTTAAAACGGCATGTCCTTAATTTTGGTTGACCAAGCTAGAAAAAAAGAACCACTAAAGATGATAAACTTTGTCTCCGCGTCGGGTCATATATTTGACTCCAATATACTCTTATGCACACACATCAGTACCGACTTCTCATTATTCAGTCATTAATTGATTTCGAATTTAATTTTTTGATAATGGTACAAAATCTCAAACTAGATTTTTTTTCTTCTGTATCTTTTACTCTACTTTCAAAACACTTTTTTAGCGGCTGACACACACACACACACACACACACAATACTGCATATGTTAGAAACAGTTATAATATTTATTTATTAAGGTAAATGTACGCCCATTTAAAATATGTGTATGTGTGCTGGCGCTGCATTCGGAACACTTTTTTTGGTTGTTTTGTGAGCATATCATGAATCTATACTTTTTACATCATTGGTTTTTTAGTTTATTTTAAACAAAATAACAATGCCAAAATAAAAAGACAAATCAGTAAGTACTATTAGTGAAATAAAATAAAAATTTGTGGTCAAAATCTACATCTAAGCCTTTGCTGAGGTGGCATTATTTGGCTAACAACAAAAGATCGATAGTCCTTTTGAATTTCAAATACATCCATTTTTTGTTGTCATTAAATAATTATTTTAGTCGATTTTTTTTCATATTCTTGTCAAGAATCTATTTAACTTTTTTTTTTATACAAATAATTTGTACTCTGCCTGTTAACCTCAATGACATTGTTTGAATATATTATGACGTTATGAAATATATTATTTAATACCATGGACGTTTAAAGAAATACGGACTGAGTGTCACTAAATATTGGATGTGATCTCTAAATGACAGCTGCTATCTATGAGTGAAGTTATTAAGGGTTACCAGGCTACTATTTCTTTAAAATAAAACTTATTTTACTTATTTTCCAACGTTATGTATAACAGCGCACGTCAAGTCTTAATATTTTTTATACAAAATCCGGCCGGATTTTCAGAGAGTTTGATGTTAGCAAGACTCCGTCTGTATTTTTTTTTTCTAAAGAATTATTCACGAATAAACCAACTGTACAAGCGAGATGACAAAATTTGATGAAAACAGTCTAATTAATAAACACAAAATTAATTATGGCCCGGTTAACGTTTCTGAACAATTAATCCGCGCTAATTGAAATCGATCTGTTGACAATTTTTATAATGCTTATGAACTCAAAGCGTACCAAACCAAGAGGGAATCCATGTTTTTTTTTCTATTTACATTTATGTATATCAAAAAAACTATACCTTTCCAAATTCACCAAATTTTACCAGTTAAGAATTTAGATTATTGATAATAGTTTAAAGGGTTTTGATTACGATTCCGATACTATTTGATTCATAAATAAGTGTTGTTTATTATATCTATGCATTAAATTAACTTAATCTTTAAATGTAAATCTACTTATGGCGCCAACTGCGTCTCGAGTGAACATGCCACAGAAAATTCCAATAGCCAATTACTGTTTTTATAAAGTGAACAACGAACGATGTTGGGCTTCACATTGTTTTAAAAAGTACAAAGAAAAGAGCGGACGTGTTTTAAGCTTTCAGCGCTGGATCAGTAAGGGTCTTGGACGGAAACTACGCTCTAACCTTATGGTTTATAGCTAGCAAGCCAGCTTAACGTGACAATGAAGTTTTATTGTATTCAAAATATACGCACTTAAAAGTGAATTCACAGATTTTTGATATGTCATTACTGGCCAGTCGATATTGTTATTCTTATTTTTTTTAAACTTAAAAAAAATGTTGTTTTTATGTTGTACCTAGTTCCGTGTTGTCTTGTATGTGGTATTTATCAACTCTTTGAAAGATACTCGTATTATTCCATGTTAATATTTCATGTATAAACTCGTATATTAATCACTTTTTTCACAAAAAGTAGTTCAATGTTTGTCATCAATTCGCCTACTTCGTCTTTTAAAATATAGAATGGAGATATTATATTTAGAAAACATATAAGTTACATAAATATTAAGGAAAAGCTGTAAATGCCTACATGATTTCTAGATAACATTACATAAAAGCTGACACTCATATTTTAATAAGCAATATTTTATCGACCCTTGAAAAGGAATGCTATCTTTTTTTGTTGACTAGTATTATTTGTTTGGCAAAATATTAATTAAATTTATCTGAAAGTTTTGTTGCCGTAAAAAAACGCATAAATTAAATGTACCAAAACAAAATTATCTTTTTGTACCATCAGCATACTAATGCTCGTTGCCCTCCACCGAAGCGTTTATTCTCTGGGGTGGCCTTGCATCAATAAAATTAACATTGTAATCCACTTACACTTGCAAAAAAATGTTGTCAGTAAAATAATCTTCTATTTCTGCTGAATCTTCAGTTTGCTTTGGTAAAAAATCGCTGAGATGTAAATAACACTGAAGTATTTTCGATGTGGATTGTATCTGTAAAATGAAATTTCATGTTTTCTAACTTTACGATGAATATGTTTCCCCAACTTAGTTTAATTTTGATACTAGAACAAACGCGCATAGCGTATTTATTTTTCGAAGTTCATTCATTAATTAAGTAATAATTCTTCTTTATGCGATGGCAACACTATGGCTACTTTTAAAGAAAATGACGCACTTTGACATCAAAACGCGAGATTCTAATTGTTACGTTTCTGTCACTAAATATTGGCAAGGCATTCATGTTTACAAAAACACTACAATACAAGTAACAATAACAAATAATTATAATTCATGCAACTAAGCGTTAACTGGAAACACAAATATGCAATTGTAACCGGTGATAACACGGGAACTGTTTCATTACCATAGGCCTCGTAACTGCGTTAATAATGCAATAGGATTTAATTTGACGAGATGGAAACGCGCCTGTTACAAACAGTCTGTCATATTACGAGATCACATTCAAGCTACGGAAATATTAAAGAGCATGCTTGATTGCACTGATCCTAGCGGACCAAGTAATATTTATTTAATAGGATTATTAAGAATTCGATAAAAGTATTTTGGTAAAGTGTTTAATTTTAATAACAAATACTCTAATTGAAATTAAATTTAATAATATAAATATGACGATAATACAACTTTTTAGGTCGTTGCTTTATAATTAGGGCATTTTTTTTTCAAAATTGAAAAAATTGTTTAGGTGTAGAAATTTTGTATATTATTCATTAAATTTTATATAGCTGCTACAATTTTTTCTTGTAAATGTTGTTGGCGTTCCCGCCATAATTTGACAGTTCGCGCCAACGCGCGCGTTCTTTTCACGATTGTCTATTGTTTTTTCTGTACCAATATAAATTTTACACAGTAAACCTGTCTCCATCATTTTATTTCTAATTATAGCCGCCAAGCCTAGAATAATCCGATACATGGTCCTAAATCGAAGCCGGATAGCGAATATTTCAATTATTACGTATTATTTTCAAGAAATATTCAGCATAAATACCATTATATCAAGAGGAAATTTGCGGCATTTTGGCGGCATCAAATATAAGGAGCAGTTTGGTACAAACGACTTATAAGCGGTGTTAAGTGTTTATTTAAGTTAATATAAATAGCCCAGCACTCTTATCAGGTAGTATAAGGATTACTAATTTGTCAGGTTAGTAAATTAATATAAATACCTTATACATCATTG
Organism: Leucinodes orbonalis; assembly: GCA_019425675.1. Taxonomy (NCBI): domain Eukaryota; kingdom Metazoa; phylum Arthropoda; class Insecta; order Lepidoptera; family Crambidae; genus Leucinodes; species Leucinodes orbonalis. The sequence continues at coordinate 289,220 of PQWD01001828.1, read as the reverse complement.
TTTACTACACCTAATTAATTCAATTAAATTGATGTTTGAAATTTTCATACATTTATAGTTGTAGTACATAGGTCACCTGTATATAAGTGCTAGGTATAAATATAAACACATCGCAATAAATATTATTATAGTTAAAGTCATTATTTAAAGTTTTCACTGTTTTACAAAATATAATTGTGTTGTAGGTAGTTGCATACTCGTGGATACTTAGTCAATATTGTGAATTAGTAGCCAAGTTATTATTTGTTGTTATTAAAAGTGTTATTAGTTGCAAATTACAGGTTAAATAATATAATAAATATTACTTATTTGTTAATAAAAGTGGGCAGGCTAAGTTATTCTGTTTGGTATATTGTTATTGATTATTTTATTGTATAAATTCCAGATTGACCACACGTACGATAAGTCTTTCAAAATGGCCGAGGTAAAGGATTTAGTTAAACGAAGGCTAGCTGTAAAGGTCGTTTGACTGTATTTTCAAAGTATTTGGAAGCATTAATTTTGCCCATATCCGACTCCGTCGCTCGGGAATTGCAACTGCGTACAGGTAGGATCGAGTCCATGTATAAACAGTTTGACGAGGTGCAAGTTCAATTGGAGTGCATGGTTGACGATATGAATGAGCAACTATCTGAACGTGCCAACTTTGAGTCTCTTTACTACAAAGCATTGTCCGACGCTCAGGGTTTATTACATGAGCATAAGACAGCGACTACGCTACAATCTAAAGTCAACAGTTCACATACAGCTAATCCACGACTTGTTAAGTTGCCTACTATTCAATTACCAAAATTTAGCGGTTCTTATGATAACTGGCTTGAGTTTCACGACACCTTCACGAGCTTAATTCATTGTAATAACGAAATCGATGAAATAAACAAATTTCATTATTTACGAGCTTGTCTGGACGGGTCTGCTGCTGTGGTAATACAATCTATTGAGTTTTCGGCAAACAATTATGCAGTGGCATGGCAATTATTACGTGATCGGTACAATAATAAGCGATTACTGATTCAAAATCACGTATCAGCATTATTTAATCTGGATGTCATCACTAAGGAATCTTCGGTAGTATTAAAGCAGTTAATAGATCAGATTAATAAAAATATTCGTGCATTAGAATCTTTAGGAGAACCTGTGAAACAGTGGGATACGCTTTTAATTTATATAATTACTAGAAAGTTAGATCAGCATACCTACCGCGAGTGGGAACAGTATAAGGGTCATCTCGATCATAATAGTTTAATTACTTTAGATACATTTATTAGTTTCTTAAGAAATCGTGCAGATCTGATTGAAACATTAGAATTGTCACGTAATGACCAATCCAATTCAGTTAATAAATCTTACCCTAAGGTAAAATCAATGGTAACCCAGAGTCCTTATAATTCAAGTACAGATCAACCAGGTGCAAAGGTTTGTTTTAAATGTAAGGGTGACCATACCTTAATTAATTGCCCAGACTTTCTAGCTTTAAGTAATGATGAACGGTTTCAAATGATACCTAGTTTTAAAATATGTTTTAATTGTTTTCGTCTAGGTCATTTTGCTAACACATGTAAGAAGCCAGGATGTAAAATATGCAATCGTAGGCATAACACATTAGTACATGTGGAGAATAAAGCTCTCATTAAACAACATCATTTTAGTAGTAGCAATCATAAAGTCATTTCATCTCCACCATCCCCAGGTTTGCATCATTCAGACTCATCCACGAATAGCAGTAAGATAGCATTGTCAGCAAACTCTCATACATCTCACACGCAAGCTCAGTCATCTGAAATATTATTGTCTACCGCATTAGTAAAATTATATGATAACAATAATCGCGCGCATGTTGTCCGCGCAGTGTTAGACAGTGGAAGCACATCATCATTTATAAGTGACAATATTTGTAAGAAACTAAGTTTACCAAGTTATGACGTAGATACATCGATCCTGGGCATAAATAACGTCATTACGCACGTAGGCAAAACATGTCATGTTAATATTAAATCTTTAAATGGTAACTTTAGCACTAAAGTTCGATGTCATGTTTTACCATCAATCACAAGTAATGTGCCAGGTCGTGAAATTAATACTTCTAATTTAAAAATCCCATCTAGCATTTGTTTAGCCGATCCCATGTTTTACAAACCCGCTGGAGTTGACCTTTTGATAGGGGCAGACTTGTTTTGGGAATTATTAGGATCGCAACAAATTAGGTTAGGTAGCCAGCAACCTGTCCTTTGTCAAACCAGGCTAGGCTGGATCGTATCAGGCCCCATATATGATGGCTGTTTACCGCCTAGTGTTAGGTGTAATATAAGCAATTTTAGTGTCAATAGAAATAACATTAAAGGCGATTCAATACGCTTTTGCAGCTAAAATAAGGCTGTTTTGTTTCGTTATTCATTTTAGTGGTAATGTTCCACACTATTTAATATTGTTATTGAAGGAAAACATCGTTTTATAATCAAAATACATCAATGATAATTAATACAGTCCACACATTATTATTTTACAAAATTATAATTCTTATTTAAGTATGAATACCCTCTATTATTACTAAACTCTTATTATATTAATCGTTAGTTCTTCTTGTTAAGAAATCACCCGTAATTGCCCTAGGTGCAGTAAACTTACAAACAAGCTTTACCTATGTCATTAGTGCATATTGTACCTATACCCGCGTTAAAGGTAACAACATTTTAGAGTTTTTGATGGGAAGACAACCTCAGCAGCGTCTTGTTCCCGACGGCATCTCGTTTCAGAAGTGAGTATAGATTATGCAGGCACATTTATAAAGACGAACTACAAATAAGTAATTAGGCTCGCTAAGATATACCTACATAGCATTATTATATATTTTACTCCAACCAAAGCCTTGTTGCAACCAAAAGTAGGAGGCGACTTAACAAGTACTAGTTATTTTTATCACTGCGTAGTTTTGTATATTAAAGGTAAATCACTTCATATTTATTTTCATAACGTTACTTAAATTATCCGTTAACATAATTTTTCAAAGTTATTGACAAGCTGTTGCAATTCCTTTGGCCATGTAGTTCATAGGGAATGATAGCATATTATTCATAGTTAATTTTATTTCTGCCTATACCTCCCTACTTTGAAGGACTTAAAGTGTATAAATGAACTGTAAATATTTTAAAAAGAGTGCTGGGGAATTGTATTTTATGTTAGGAACTTAACACTTTGCTTACACAAATCGAAGCAATATTAAACAGCAAGTCAATAAGGCCACTGTTTTCGGATCCTGCTGACTTCAATGCATTGATAACTGGATATTTTGGACTGGTCGTCCTTTCCTTCATTGCCGCACCGAGATGTCTAACAAAATGGTACTCGATATTTAAGCCCGATATCAAAGCATTGCACTACTACGCCGTCATTTTTGGGTTCCATGGAGCTAAGAATATATTGCATCATTGAAACAACGAACGAAATGGCGTTCTTGCAAGAACACTTTATAGCTGACATCATAAGTCGTAATAAAGGAAGATAACCTCCCATTAAAATGGAAGCTAAGACTTATTGTAGCAGCGCATCTAAGCTCTGACAACATTATTCACATGATACCAGAACATCCTATGGAGTCATCAGAAGAGCTTTTAATAAGATATGCCCGTTGAAATCATCTATTGTTGAAAGGAAGGCTTTCAACGCCCGGGGGTATGTTGGCGTTCCCGCCATAATTTGACAGTTCGCGCCAACGCGCGCGTTCTTTTCACGATTGTCTATTGTTTTTTCTGTACCAATATAAATTTTACACAGTAAACCTGTCTCCATCATTTTATTTCTATTATAGCCGCCAAGCCTAGAATAATCCGATACAAATAGTATTTTGTAACAAGAGCGTCGGTGGCTCAATGTGGACTGTCGCCCTCCTACCGGGAGGGCTGAGGTTCAAATCCCGCCACGTATCAATGTGTTTTCGAAAAATATATGTACGTTATCCGACGCTCATACGGTGAAGGAAAACCTGCGCACGCCTGCGAAGAGATTCAAAGGTTGTGCGTGAAATCGTCCAACCCGCACCGCGTGGACGACTCAGGCCTTCACTCTATATGGGTAGAGGCTCGTGCCCCTCGGTGGGGACGTTTAATAAGCTGATGATGATGATTTGTAATGATGATCAAATACCTATTAGTGTAACAAAACTTATTAGGTTTTAAATTTTATTAATTAAATCTAAAAATGTATTCAATTTCACAAGAACAATAAATGCATGTCATATCTGGTTATAAATGTAAGGTTTTTAAAATGACATCCTCCAAAACAAGTATTTCTTTAAAGTGAACTAAACTTGATAAATGTTCTCCTATAATGGAAAATGTAATAAGAAATCGTAATTTATTTCTTATTGAAATGAGGATAATAGACGCCCAGCTTCCCTAAGAAGTACCGAAATTGTTCCCTACCGAGCAAAGACCCCGCAGAACCATGATATTAACATTATAATCTAATTTGTGGCGTCAGCCGAGGTGAAACTCATTAACAAACTTCCTGCATTATTGCATCTGACATTAGATCGGACGTCTAATTTAGATCTCAAAACTGCATTTTATATCACTTAGCTGTCATATTAGCGGCTTTAATTTCCCCGAGTAAGTATCTAACAAGATTTGTGTTGTCACATTACTGTCAGTGCCAAATTGAATAAATTGTGTACGGGAAATTAATATTTGGTTAGAAATAATATGATAAATTGTTGGAGTCTTGCAAGGATGCTAGAGATTGGGAAAATATTTATACTCCACCCCATCACTTATTTAAAGTTTTCTTATTAGGCAGGCAGGCATTTGACTGCCATCTCACCTGATGGTAAGTGATGATGCGGCCGAGGATAGATCATCCCTGCCTAAAACAGCTTATTCACTCTTGCCTTAAAGACTGCTAGGTTGTAATGATCGGGGAACACATAAGGAGGCAAAGAGTTCCATTCCTTTGCGGTGCGCATTAGGAACGAGGCAGTTAAAAAATTAGTTAGTTAGCAGTAGTTCAAAAACACATAATTATATTACTGTTACGAATTGACGTAATTAAAATGTCAATAAATATGGCGGCTAATATGTGACGTCAGTCCATAGACAGTCCATAGAGTATGACATGCGAATTGTCAAATAGCAAAGAGTCTAGTATGTTCTAGATAATTCGCGAACTATGTAGAATGACGTCGACGCTTCGAGCTCAGCGGCCGGACAGGTATATAAGGCGGGCCGACGGGTGCGCCGGGAGTCTTGTGTTCTACTCAAGAGCGAACGAAGAGCGAAATACCTGCGACTACAAGGAAGAAGCGAGTGATACAGCGATATCTAAGGGATCGTCGAGTGTGATATAACAGTGTGAAGAGTTAACGTGTGATTATTACGTGTGTGTGCGGAAAGTGTTGTGTTATAGTGTGCAGTGTTAATTACGGATTTTAGTGCGTGCGTTATTTGTATAATTAGTACGAGTGTAAGTGTAATTAGTGTGTGTGTGATTTATATTGGTTAATTAATAAAGTGTGTTACCGTGTTATTCTTCGTGTTTGGCAATAATTTATTCGGAACCCCAGCTCGTAACATTACCAATATTATATATTTTGGAAAAATTAAATTAATTTTTAATATATTTAAATTTGTCAACACTGAATACTGATTCGCAGTGAATTCTTCGCAAGGGCTATACAAAATGGAGACCGCGGCCCGATGGACCGACGACTTGCAAAAGGTCACTGGTGGGGGCTGGATGAAAAAAGCGGAAGACCGGGATATCTAGCGCAAATGGGGGAGACCTATGTCTAGCAGTGGTCTGCAATAGGTTAAATATAGGTGAATTTTGTTTACAAATCATAATGGATTTCGAATAATTTTCAAAAAGTAAATGTCAATGTGCACATTTCAAAAAGTAAAATTCTAAATTCCAATGCTAGTCAAACATGAAGCTAGCAGTGTGTGAAAATTTGTAAATGAGTTTGCAGATGTGGCACAGCTCGTATCTACAGCGAGTCGACGAAACGGGAGCGGGTGCAGGACACCGAGAGAGATTTATAATCTGTAGTTAATGTCCACCAACAATGAGATACAATTTAACTTCTCTGCAACGAAGCGATATTTACAAAGCACTAGCGGACCGGCGATATATTCCGCTAATGTTTTTTGGCCAGCTTTTACAAACTTCCGCTCTGCACTATAAAGATTTTTTCTGTTTGCTAAAGTCCAACTTAATAACTTTATTGCTTGTATAACATGCAGCTCGAGTTTGCAGATTATTAACGCTACCGTGGTAAGGGGTAGACCTAATTTTGTGAACAATAACAATTACGTCCAGATTGAACTTCAGTTAGTTAAACTACGGCGATGTAGAAATAATAAAGCTCTTTTATCACAGGATTTTTATATAATAATCTTTCTGAACTTGGACAAGATTACAGCGTTAATTAAATTGACTTAACTGAAGTCTTCTCTCTGGAGACGCGATTGATTTATTCGGGTAAAATTTTTTCGAAGCCTTTTTTCTGGTGAGGAACGTCGTATATTTTGGGCTCAATAAAATGGATTCCTATAAGCATTCCAAAGGAACGAAGGATTGTTTATCTGATAGAAATATTAGATCTGTGCTAGCTATATACTATTATTTGACCAAATTCGTTGAATTATTTTGCATTCAAATATTTTGACTCTATGGTGTTATAGTATTTAAGTAGCGAACGCTATTATATTCGAAGTCTGTATTCTAAAACCTTTAAATTGTTATTGACAAGCTTTAGGTCACCAAATAGGATTTGTTTGTAATTTGTTGCCACCAAATGACTTTACCAAAACACATGTTATGAAACTGAATTTATACTTTATATAACATAAAAATAAGTATTTTAAGACACATATAATCATACAATTTTTAAATCCGCTTCCAACAAAAAATATTTTTTAAATAAACGTTTTACCATTGTTTGAAAATAAGTATTTTAACGAAAAAATAAGTACTAAGCATATAGCAACTATGTATACATGAAGATCGGATAGAGTATTATTGAACATAAAAAATGAGACCTCAATTTTTGCACACGTTTTTAATAACTAAACAAATTTTGGGTACATCCAAAAGTTGTTTAAATAAATTGCTTCTTTCAAAAGCAGACAATTTAGATTGTTTAGCTGTTGTTAGTTGTTTAGTCTGCGGGCTTGTGACAGCAAAATTCCATCAGCATTATGCTTTAATAAGCCAACGTTAAAATTTGCCACAATACCGGGAGCGGCTAATTCATTATGTGAGGATGGTTATTGCCCCAAGCGATATAGAACGACAGTGAGCTAGTTAAAGCGTTACAATAACAGCTTTCTATATGCAATTAATGTATATAACTTTCATAATTTAAGTAACAAATATATTAGGAATGTTAAAAACTAATCAAGCTGTGATGTTTAAATTATTAAGTACTTGCTTTTGCGCGTGATTCCGTCTTAGCGTGCTTAGCCGGTGTGGTCCAACGGTAGGATGCGGTGGTAGTGCTGGTGGCGTCGCAACGCCACGTGCAGTAACGCTGGTCGAGTCAAGGGGTAGTCGGTAATGAAAACAGCAGCTCTTCATATAAACTTGTAGGGGGCTTGGTTTGCAGTTGGGCTCTTCTATTCTTCTGTTATCGCGTAGCTAGCGTGATAACATATAGTCTACAGCCTTCCTCAATAAATATGCTATATAACCCCGAAAAAGATTTTCAAACCAGTAGTTCCTGAGATAAGCGCGTTCATACAAATAAACAAACTCTTCAGCTTGATCATATTATAAGTAAAGAGAAGTAAGTAGGTCTTAAAACTTAAACTTCTGTCTAAAGAATTTATATTGGAATGCAAATGTAACTTATTTTTACATCCAATGTTCATTACTGGACTCATATTGTTTTTTATAAATTGCTATCAATTCTGAATGAAATATAAAGATCGTATAAATATTTTTGTGATCGCAATTCAATTATGTTTTTTTTTACTGGTGTATTAATCGAAATAATCACACAAACGTTTGTATTGTACGAAGCTCAAACTGGGAAATTCTGGTTCCTTTACAATAATTGGCGTTTTGTTGTATTTTGACGTTAATTAGTAGGTAGTTACTAAACCGTAAGCTCCGAGTAAATACATTTTAATTTGGACTTGAACAAATCACTATCATAATACGATATTAACATTTAATAACATTCCATAAACAGTAAACGTGTTATTGTTATCAACCATAGTTTACATCCAGAGACGTATATTTGGTTTACTACAGATTATAGAAATGAACAAATCGCACCCCATCTGAACTTTGTCCCGATGTTGGAGAGGGTATCAATTTGCATGCTCTCCACTGAAGGACTTTTGAGTGCTGTCCCTTTGAGAGAATCGTATTTGCCTCTTGGCTTTACCGTATTGTTTATACAATTATTGTTTCTGACTGTAAAAGGACGATTTCAATACCAATCATTTTGTTTTATTTGACAATTTCGTCTCTACTCATAGTATGTAGAAAAGTTCTGATTCATAAGCTAAAAAAGTAATTATTGTTTTGGTCTATTTAATATATTATAATAATGTAAACTATGATATTTGTAACGAACGGTAACAATATTTCTTTTGCAGAGGTACCAAAGAAAAATTTTAATGATAAAATATATATCTTCCAAAATATAATATAGTTTTCATACATATTATCTTAAAACAAATTGATTTCATTTCAATTTTTTTATTGCAAAAATATTCCAATATGCTTTTAACATATATAATAATAATCTCGTTTGTTAAGGCATCTCTCGGGGTCTTCTATATTTATTTTTGGAATTCAATAATTGCGATGCCTGCTTTACTGTTAAACCAGAATCAATAGATACAAAAACCATTACTAAAGTCAGAAAAAAATGTATCGAATTAACCCGTTCTTTACAAGTTCATAGTAAAGAATATATAAAAATGGTAGACTAGGATGAAATTTTTAACGTTCAGTTCAGTAGTTCAAACAAATGAACACTATGTCAATGTATCTGCCACAGCTCCGAAACCTCGCCAAGATCCTAACAAAATGTCTTACAAGGAAAAACTCACCTCAAACTCTACTAAACAAAATAATGAGTCTCCCCGCCCAACTATTGGTAACAAAGACCAGGAAACAAATGTGGCATATCTGGAAACCATCTTATTAAAACAAAGCGAAAAAATGGATCTCTTACTACAACAAATAAGTACCCTTCTAGGGCTTATAACAAACATGCTTAGTAAGCTCTCGAGCTAAGTCTCAAGATTGCTACTTGGAACATTAATGGGTTGAGTGCCAATGCTGAAGAACTGCAGGCATTCATTGCAATCAATAAACTAGATGTAGTACTCATTTCAGAAACCCACTTAACATCTGCAAGATCTGTAAAAATTGATGGTTATTCTATATACTCTGCTCCACATCCTGATGGTAGAGCACATGCATTTGATTAAAAAGTCCATTAAAGTACTTGAATCTGAGTATCAGACCGTCTACCTGCAAGCGGCAACTGTCCGTGTCCAGGATCGATTTGGTTGCATCACCTTCTCCGCTGTCTACTGTCCCCCGAAACACAAAGTTACTGACATTATGTTTCGGATTACTTTCAAACTTTGGGTAGTCGATTCATTTCGGGCGGAGATTGGAACGCCAAGCATGCGTTCTGGGGTTCACGCACGACTGTGACAAGAGGCCGCGCATTAAAATGCTGCATCGACATCAATAAAATACAAATACATTCCACAGGCCAGCCCACATATTGGCCCACTGACCACAACATTCCTGATCTCCTAGACTTTTTCATTACAAGGGGAATTGGTAACTCATACACTTCAATAGAACCAAGTTTCGATGGCTCTTCCGACCATACCCCTGTCATCTTAACCGTAAGTTCATCTCTACTCTCGAAGGAAAACAAGAGTCACTATATAATAATGCTACTGATTGGTATAGCTTTCGATCATACCTAGAAGAAAACATTGATCTCTGCGTACCACTCCAGTCCACAGAGGATATTGATGACGCTTGCATTAAATTCACCAACTTGGTTCAAGCGGCTGCCTGGAAGAATACGCCTTCCAACAATGGATCTCGTAAAATCAAACCCTTTTTAACATCTGATATCAAAAAAAACTGGTAGAGAAGCGTCCTGCGCAGGGTCTGGCAAACAACGCACCTGCAGTCAGATAAAAAAATATACAATCGAGCCAAGGGGGAGCTCAGACAAATTCTGAAGGATAACGCTGAATCTGAGCTACAGAAGCAATTGAAATCTTTGTCCCATTGGGAAAAGGTGAATATTCTCTCTGGAGGGCGGCAAAAATTAGTAGTAAACCACAAACATCATTCCCTCCATTACGCGGTTCATCCTCTTGGGCGCGTACTGACGAAGAAAAAGCCGAAGTGTTTGCTACTCATCTGTCGTCTGTTTTCCAGCCCAACAATTCTGACATAAGAGACGATCCTGAAATTGACGATGTAATGAACCAGGATCTTCAGATGTGTCTTCCTGTAAAAATGACTACACCTGGCGAAGTTCATCGATTTATTCGGTCCCTGGACAATAACAAAGCCCCTGGGTTTGACCTTATCACTCCCAGAATTATTAAAGAACTTCCTCGTAAGGGCATCGTGTTTCTTACTAAATTATTCAATGCCGTATTTAGGCTGTCATTTTTTCCGTCAATTTGGAAGGTATCTCAAATCGTAATGATTCATAAAATGGGCAAACCCCCGCAGGAAGCCTCATCTTACAGACCAATTAGTCTAAGCCCACTGTTATCCAAACTTTGGAGAAAATATTTCTTGTTCGCCTGGAAACACTAATAGATGGCACCAATTTGATTCCTCATCACCAGTTTGGTTTCCGGAAACATCACTCAACATCTGAGCAAGTTCACAGAGTCTGCCATACAATTAGACAATGCTTCGAAAGGAAAGAATACTGCTCGGCAGCCTTTTTAGACATTCAACAAGCTTTTGATAGAGTCTGGCATAGAGGGCTTCTATGCAAGATAAAACTTTGCTCCCACACTCAATCTTTACCATCATTGAGTCGTACCTGTCTGGGCGAAAGTTTCAGGTTAAGTACGGTACGGCACTCTCATCTTTTTACCCATGTCTTGCGGGAGTCCCCCAGGGTTCTGTGCTCGGCCCTGTACTATACAATATATTTACATCCGATCTTCCATCAAGAAGTGATGTCACTGTGGCCACATACGCGGACGACACTGCTTTCCTATGCTGCAACTATGATCCTGAACAAGCAAGCAAGTGTCTTCAACTTCAACTAAACTCCACCCAAAGTTGGCTTTCTAAGTGGAGGATTAAGGCAAGCGCTCAGAAGTCACAACACATCACTTTCACTTTACGAAGAGGAAACTGCCCTGAGGTGGGGATGGGACTAGATACCTTACCACATACCGACTGCGTCAAATACCTCGGTTTTCGATTAGACAGGCGCCTCACATGGAAAGATCACATCAAAGCAAAGAGGGACGAAGTAAACCTTCGCTTCAAGAATCTTCACTGGCTTTTAGGCCGTAACTCGGTGATCTCATTAGACAACAAGCTTCTTATCTACAATGCTATCCTCAAACCTATATGGACTTACGGAATTGCACTTTGGGGCTCCGCAAGTAAATCTAATATAATGTGCCTACAGAGAGTCCAAAACAGTATCTTAAAATGTGTTGCTAAAGCACCTCTGTTTACGCGGAACGATGAAATTCACAACTACTTACAAGTTAGAACGGTTAGATTGACAGATTCCGCAAAAGTCATAAAGAGCGCCTTATTGCTCATCTCAACCCCCTGGCTCAAAACCTCTTAGATGAGTCACAGAGTGTATTTCGCTTGCGGAGGAACCATAATATTCTTCCAATGTAGGAGCTGCATTGGCACTGGCCAATAGCAGTTCAAAAGTTAATATATCCCTCACCATATCTGCTTATGGTTAAGGCTGATCGCAGATAATAAATAAATAATAAAAAAACGTTCACTAATCTGTTCCTACGTCCTTAAAATATTTGGTGCTTTACCTTGCTTCAATTTTACTTTGAGATGTTAATACAATTTTTGATTTACTTTAAGCTCGACACTTAGCCAGTACATTCTGAAGTTTCAAATAGAAAGATCTTCTTAAATAATGGTAATGGTATAGAAGCTTCATCAAATCAATACGTTAGTACTGAACTGCTTAAGTCATTGTAAAATATATAGTTGGATTCTATATATCTCAGCAATGAACAAATTTAACAAATAAATATTTTGAGGCGTTTACATTATGAAGTTATTATGTGAAAGTTAACATGAGTTGTTTATTAAATATTTTATTAGTATTCCAAATTCATGCAAACTCGTTAGCTTTTCATATCACTGAAACTAGCTAAGTACATACTCTACATAAAGCATTCGCCACTAATGTTGAATTAAAAATAAAAAGCATGTTTCCATATATGAAAGCATTTAGTTTCCATCAGCTAGAGTTAAGAGTACGGTACAGCGGCACCGAGGAATGCAATCTGCGGCGGAATTCTCCCGGTAGAATTAAATTTTAGCTATCTACGAGTAAATAGCGCGGTGTGGGACGGCCAAGTTCTTGTCTCTGTTAAATTATGCGAGGTTATGACAATCACACGTTATAAACTGTCACGTTGCGTCTCAACATGACAGTGAAACAAATTCCCCTGCTGCCGTTAGTAACGTCATTTTGTTGGTTAATTATTTTACTTAAACCTCTTAATGAATGTTTACTTCGCTATACATGATAATAGTAAATGAATTTAATAAAAATATGATAAATTACCGCCGAGACTTACTCGTGGAGACCGTGTCTCGGCAAGCGTAGCGTAGGACGCTCTCAGGCCCGATGGACAAATGACTTGCGAAAGGTCGCTGGTGGAGGCTGGATGAGAAAAGCGGAGGAACGGGACATCTGGCGTAAAATGGGTAGACCTATGTCCAGCAGTGTACTGCGATAGGTTGAATAGGATGATAAATCACTGAAATTGATCACAAAATGACTTTTATACATATATGATTTTTAAAAAACTTAAGGCTGATTTCAACCATAATATTTGACATAAACATCCAAAATAGCACACGAGAGAGTGAACCTCCTTAGCATTTGTCAGATTAACATCAGTTGAAAAGCATTGTAAGTACAGTGCTATTACCAGGATCAATTTAGCAGGATCTGATCAAAATTGTCTGAATTTATAGAGGAGGAACGCTGGACTGTACATCTTTTTTAATGTCGCAATTTTCTGGAAAACCAAATATGTATCTAGAATAAAAAGGGTAAAAGAGTAAAATAATAAAATATTAGCAGAAATTCCAATGATAACGATCATCATTACTGGAAAACAGCACTATGCGACACAATAATTAAAGAAGAAAACAGCATACTCTCCTGATATGACTGCTGACCCAAAGGCCAACATGGAATGCGTAAGTCATTCATTAGGGTTGCAGAAGCACCTGCAACCCTTCTCTCCTTCTTCTTCTCTTCAAACTATCGCAGTCCACTGCTGAACATAGCTCTCCCCCATTTTGTGCCAGATATCCCGATCCTCCGCTTTTCTCATCCAGCTTCCACCAGCGACCTTCCGCAAGTCGTCGGTCCATCGGGCCGGAGGGCGACCTACGCTACGCTTGCCAAGACGTGGTCTCCACTCCAGAACTCGTCTGCTCCAACAGCCATCAGTTCTGCAACCCTAATAAAGTGATATTAGATTTGATTCTAAGTAGACTATACATCTTGGTATTTTGTCACAATGATATTCTGTATATATAAAGGTAAATACGTCATCCGTGCCTCAAAAACGAACCGCCGAACTGTACTCTCTTCAAGTACAGTTTGTACTATTTTGTTTAGGTAAATGTGTTCGAAATTCGAAATATGTTTGTGTGCTGTCACTGTATTCGGTACACTTTTTTCGATTGTTTTGTGAGCATATCACGAATCCATACTTTTTACACCATTGTTTTGTCATTGCTCGGTTACTTTTGTTATTATCTTTTCAAGACATAATATTTTAAAATGCTACTGACAGATTTATTTATCTGTTCATTTCATTTATCTCACTCATTTCTATCTAACCTAATCCTCTTAGTGGAAGAACTTGGCATATCGCTACACATCCGAGTCAATGGGATTAAATCACCCACAAGCCATCTTTATAATTAAATTTTCTCATTTGTTATTTTATTTTCCTCTGTTAAGATTGTGCGAGAATAATTAATTTAGTCTTTTAACCCTTTTGGTAGCAAATTAATTTGTGTATTTTGGTTTAGGAATTGTTTTGATTGAAATAGTTATTTTTTCTTTGGATATAATTCATCATCGTCATAATCAGTGCAGCCTTATGTTCACTGCTGAATGCATCATTCAGGAGTAGACAAAAAGCATAAATATTTGGGGGAAGCCATGGCTTTCTACATTTCTACACGGACTGAGTTGAAAGTTTTATTGTACTTATAGCTTTCCATTCATTGTGAAATTATTCGAATGCATACAATTTACTATTAAAATCACTTTTTAGTCTTTAGCACTTTTACTTATTTCTTACACAATGACGTCGTTTTAATAGGTTTTTCGTGCTGTTTCTCTACAATATTTACCTCTCAGCTTACCTATTTTGCTGCACCAAGTGTGTGAAATAGGTTCAAAATAATACGCTTGCATACAACGGTATGTGCTGAAACTTCTTGCTTTGATCACGTAATTTCATTTAAGCAGTTCATTATTAACAATAATGATTACGCCGGAAGAGGTGCGGGGTGGGGCAACGGTGCTGCAAGTGGACGGCAGTTTCATTTCCCCTATTTGCAATGCAAAAATTCACTGCCTTATAACTCATTCGTCTGTCTAGTCCTCCATCTCATTCACACCACCCATCATCAAATAAACACGTCCCACTTCAACAACACTAGTTTTAGCAACAAACATTTCGTACGTAGACACTTTCTTGCAAAAGTGTTGCGTAGAAACTTAGACGGACACAGTTTCGTGCAGTTTATTCAGAAAGGATTAGCCATAAAATAGTTCTGTCTCATTACATTTTCATGAAGGCGCCCTACAGTTGTGAATTTATGCCACGAAAAGTTTGAGTTTTACTGAATAAAAGATATGTGTTTGGCAGTAACACTGGCTTTGTCCGGACGACACTTCACTCGCGAAGTGATAGTGTAGATGGCTTTCAGTATGACCAGCATAATCAACATTGTTACATATCTGTGATATGTTCTTAAAAGTCTCAAACTTTCCTGGCACGGAAGTAATTCACATTATTTGAATCCTTTACATTGTGTAACTCTTTTTAAAAAAGTATAATGATAAAAATAAAATATAAGATAAAGAAACTCCATAAAATGTACAACATAACTATAATATACATTAAAGTGTACTATCGTTGATTTTGAGATCGACTCACCTCACCAGCGCGTGGTGTAATCTGGAGAATAGTACAAACATATCTGGCTACTCGCCAAAACGCAAACGACTAATTACGGTCCAAAAATCTTTAGTGATGCAGGATATTCATATAATAATACATATTCTTTACTTGCTTTTCACAATAGGGAGTTTAATTTTAAAAGAACTTTACCTAGCAGTGAACGACAGCAGTTGTAGCAGAACATAGATGGTACTTTGTAAATAGGTATCGTAACATATGCTTTTAATGAAGCCATTTGTGTCAAAATACACGTGAGTACAATATATTATTCGTAAAAGTAAGATAAGCATCACGATAAACAAGACATATAATGGGCACACTCTGAGATATAACTAATACGACCGCGCCTTAGGCATTTTCCCGGGTAGGCTTTTTGCTCGAGTTCAGCTACATAAATACAAAAGCTTATCTTGTTTATGATATTATTGTGTATATCCCCCGGGAAAAGTTCGAAAGTGTCTCGACCGACGGACTTTTCATTGGGGATGCTGATTAAGCTAATCTTAAATCGGACTGTCTGTTTCGGATATGGGATACGGCTGTATGCCCTGAATACAATAATTGGTTCTTTCGACCATAAAGGTATACGCTCATAAACTACATTTATAAAGCATTTATTGTGTCTCATATATTCTATGTACGTTATTAAAAGATTACACAGTTTTGTCCAAAATCTTTACATTGAAATGCCTCACGTCTCAAAGGATCATCTGAACTGGTCTTTCTTAAAGCGTGAATAAAGATTATTTGAATCAAATTTAGGTATAAAACAGTTACATAGTTAGTTTGGGCATTAATAAGCATATTTTCTATTGGAAAACAAGTTGGTGGCTCAATGGTGTGGACTGTCGCCTTCCTACCGGGAGGGCTGAGGTTGAAATCCCGACACGTACCAATGTGTTTTCGAATTTTCGAAAATATATGTACATTATCCGATGCTCTTACGGTGAAGGAAAACATCGTGAGGAAACCTTCATGCACGCCTGCGAAGAGATTCAAAGGTTGTGTGTGAAGTCGTCCAATCCGCACTGGGCCCGCGTGGACGACTAAGGCCTAATCACCCTATACGGGTAGGCTCATGCCCTTCGGTGGGGACTTTTAATGAGCTGATTATGATGACTGCCCCTTAAAGTATACCTACTTTGACCTTGAAGTGTCATTGTGACTGAGTTATTACGTTCGTAATACACATCATTGTAAAAAGCGAGAATTTTAAGTAGATGATTTTAATTCCAAGGTTGGTGACCAGAAGATCACACAGAATATAAAGTACACACCATTGTAAAGTGTGTTCCTGTTCTTTTCCATTGTAATAATATCTTTCAAGTTTCGCCTGACATAGATTTAAAGAAAGTTCCCTGGATCCATTGCAAAGAACTCCCTTGCACACCAGTGCAAAGACGCCGGGTCGACTGCATCTTTAGCTATTATTTATTCTTTTGTTGCAGGATCTAGGTTCACAATGCACTACCACAGTACGAATATTTGGCAAATGAAAAGCGTATTTGAATGTACTTCGTGTGTAGTACGTGACGAGCCGAGAGAAAAGGTCGCGACACTGGCATGAATTTGAAATTAAGAGAATGACACATACATTTTATGCAAGTGTATTTTATTTTGGGACTATATAAACAATGGCGGAGTCAACGTCAGGCTGGATATTAGGTTAATGTAAGGTCAATCTTATTTCTTTGTTCAACGAATATTGGATGTTATATCTTCCCTGTTTATGAGACATACGTACGTTAAGTTGGTAGCAACTTAACACTGTGATGTTTATTGGAATGACTGCTAAGTTACACTAATATGTTATAAATAATGCTAATTATAAATCTGATAGACAATAATTATTTCAACTTTGTTAATAGGCCTAGTTTTAGTAAAATAAAAAACTTTTTCTCATATCTGAAATTTCGTATCATTATCTAATGTTGTTGTCTCTAAATCGATGAAAACTTTTAACACCCAAATCAAATTTACATGATTGTGGTAAACGAAAAAAACACGACTTGTCTTCCAAAGGTTACAATGTGTTTAATATATAATATTTGATTAAAGAAACCGTTAAAGGTTTGGTATATCATTCATACCAAAATGTGTAAGAACTTGTAAACCACAATATTCTAACGAATAAACAAACAATTACTTTCAACAAGGTCATTGTCTTTTCATTTATATAATAACATCGTTACGTTTATATCGCTATATCCAGAGCAGTGACAAAATTCAGCTAAGATCCGGAACGGTAATCGAAACTGATTGTAACAATTATATATACAGCTGTAATTAAGTTTCAAATTGTTTTGAGGAAGCTGGCCTCGGGTGTCTCGGTAGAGTCTCGAGATAAAAAGAAAGACATCAAACTTTATTCGGTCTTAATTTAATTAATTATTGTCCTGTCTGCCTTTTGCGCAACTGTTCTATGTATATTGACTGATGTTCCAGTGCTCCTAAATGGGCTCGAACACTCTTTTAATAAAAATAAGTACGAATCTGATTCAGCTTTATATTATTTATAAAAGAGGATATTTTAAAACGATTAGGTAATATCATAATACATTAACTCTTTAAGCGCCAGGACACCAGACACAATCACTTGCTTTTGTTAGATATATCCGTAAGAAGAATTTATTACTTTAAATAATGGAATAGTCTTATTAACATTAGTCGATGTTTCAGTTATGATTGATTTATTTCGTAATTATGTCAAATACGTTAATATAATGCAATATTATAATTAATTATACATTTTGATGACAATGGATACAAAAGAAACTAGTGTCCATTTGTTCATAAATAAAATATGTTTCAATTTCATAATTCTAAACCTATCTCTAAACATTTTATTATACTTTTATCAATCTTCAAACACTTTTATATCTTCCTTTTTTTAAAATATTTACGATTTTTTATATGACATCACTTTCGAGTAAATACATAATTTTTAATGTGATACTTTTCCGTATAACATTAAAAAGTATGTGTATTACAGTTTATTCCCAAACTTTTTTGAGCTTAATTTTTTTCACGATTTTAGTAATTAATTCACTCTCAATTAATGGAAAACTTTTTCCGCTCAGTCATGCAGTAGAATGAATGGCGAAAGAATTTCAAATGATGACATTAATGAGAAAACCCTTTTGAATTTCATAATTTTTAGGCGACTCCCGGCTTGTTATTGAAAAGGGCCTTATTGAATAAAATCGCGGGAAATCAGGCACGAGACCCCAGTTTTAAGAAAAGAAAAATATCAGTAGGAAGCGTTTCTGAATACTTTTTTGCGGGAAACCATTAGGTAATCGGTTTACTTTCGATCTATTCTTTAATGCTGTTTGGAGCTCACCTTTTGAAAACTTCCGCAAAATGTGTTTATGTTGCCAAATTGTTATCAATTGAGCATTTTGTATGAAAACACCATTATATTTTATTAGCTCAATGTGCGAAGGTGAAAATATGTTAGACTTCAGCCTTTTGTTAACTTACAACAAAAGGCTTAACTCGTTATAAATGTGTTTGAAAAATATTTAATAAAATACTGTAAATAAGACCCGTAATAGATTCATGAATAAAAATATACGTAGGTAACACAGTATTATATCTAGTGTGGTAATGCATGACCGAATGACAGTTATTTGTACTGTTTATGTCACATATATTACCGATTCGACATTGGCACTATTAAAGAGATTTTTAGAATCAGTTGCAGTAACATTTTAAAAAAGTGCTCCTAAAATTTGTTGTCAAACGAAATTAGCTTTATTGAGTATCGACACTGGAAAAGTTCTTACCTGACTGTGTCAGCAGCCATCTGGTTAAATTAGCCATCTAATTGTTCGTTAAACCCCGGCGTTCAATTAAATGGCTGAAGAACAAATAGCCATGTTGTTGACCGCAACGTAACCAGATGGCTGAACGATGTTAGTTACCTTTATTTGGCACTTTCATGTTTAACCCATTGAACGCCAGGAATCCAGACACAATGGAAAATCTATTGTGTCTGGCGCATTAAAGCATCATTAGCGGTCAAAGAGTTAATAACGATTTTGATTTTTTTACTTACTATTTAATTTTACTTATACATAATTGCCAAAATGCAAGAAATAATCTTCAGAGAGCGTCGGTGGCCCAATGGTGTGGACTGTCGTCCCCCTACCGGGAGGGCTGAGGTTCAAATCCCGTCACGTACCAATGTGTTATAGAATTTTCAAAAATATAGGTACGTTATCCGACGCTCTTACGGTGAAGCAAAACATCGTGAGGAAACCCGCGCATTCCTGCGAAGAGATCCAAAGGTTATGCGTGAAGTCGTCCTACCCGCACTGAGCCCGCGTAGACGACTAAGGCCTAATCACCCTATACGGGTAGGCTCGTGCCCCTCGGTGGGGACATTTAATGAGCTGGTGATGATGATGATGTAGAAATAATCAAACTATAACATTTACTGTTTACGCTACTAGCGCCATATTTTGATGACAACAAGCGCTGCAGTAGAGAAAAGCAGAACTAAATTTGAATCACTTGGCTGAGGCTTGATCAGTGATTTTGAAAGGGCTAACTTTCAATACGCCATGTTGTTAAACGTTGAGTGATTTTAGTTCAAACAACTATCAGCCTAGGCATACATTTGAATGTCGGCGTTTAACGAACGGCCTAGGCACCCAATTGGATGGGTAATTTAACCGGATGGCTGCGATATATCCTCACCATAAGTACATACGCGGCACCTAAATACTAACGCAATTAGAAATACAAGCAACAACAACTTCTAAGGTCATTTGAATTGCTTATGAGGTTATAGAAACTCGGGAACGAACTAATTCAGCAGTTGGTACGAGTATTTTTAGAAGTAAGAAGTTTGGTAGAAGCTCAATGGTGCAATTAAAAGTAGTCGTAAGATTCTACGATTATCGTTTTTATTATGAAAATGTCAGCATATAAACAGTTTCTATTTACACAAACTATTAATATATTTTAAAATAATTTATCAATTGAATAGTATGGTCCCATATGTATCACCAACAAAACATAGATAATACGATAATTGCAATAAAAATATTTGAAATTATGTATGGTGCAACAATCCTATAGCCCTCGATTATTTAGGGGGGCATAGAATAACATTTTTGACAAATTCAAAATACCTGGTTTAGAGATAAAACAAAAAAAAACTGTATTAAGGTATTGGAGCGAAGAAAGATATTAACAGGAACGTCCAATATAGACGTTATTTTATTTAATTCATTTCTTACTATCTGTTACTCCTGAAGATTGTCGTTTTGTTTATGCCAGGTATTCATTACAAAATTAGGTAGAAAGCGTCGGTGGCTCAATGGTGCGGACTGTTGCCTTCTGATTGGGAGGGCGCAGGTTCACTTCGACCTAGAAAACCGGCCATAGTGAGAATAAAATGCAAGACTGCACTAAGGAAGAAAAATGTCATTGGAATGGCACGGCAACTGTATAACAAGCTTCATAGGCTGGTTATGAGAAAGTTAATGGATTTACAATATTAATTAATTAGTATCATTAAAATTATATAGCATGTTCTTATCTTTTAATAAATATTCTTATGACCCACCGGATCAAGCGTAGCGGAATGTAATATTTGTATAAAATCTCGTGTACCTATGATTTATAGCGAATAAATGGCATTTCATTTTATTTCATTTCAAATCTCGCCGAAACCTGCGCAGCCAAGAAAAGAAAGAAGTGTATAAAGTTTGGCCAATCAGCACTGGGCTCGCGTAATAAAGCGTAATTAAGGAAATAAAATAATAAACAATAAATAATCATTATTAAAATACCCCAAACAACTTGGATCAATAATGGTATTCAGAACTGAATTGGTTAAATAAAGATAATACAATTCTGAATTTACCAAAATTTAATAGCGGCAGAGAAGTATGTGAGACAGATCCTGCACATTTGTCTTTATTATTGCATTGTCAAGTAGAAAAGGCAAACCACTCCATTACAATAACAAAGGATCCTTGTTCATTTTCATATAATGACGGAAAGCCTCACTCATTTACGTACACGACATCGACGAAGGGGGATTACGTTAAGTTTAATCTCAGGCCCGCCTCGGCCAAAATTTCCGTCAGTTTTTATGGACAAAAGATCGTAAACCTTTAGAGACACTCGGGCGTCAATAGCGACACCGCAAATCCTCGTATAAACAATCATCCCGCGCCTGAATAATGCGCCCATTAGTGGCTCTGCACAGTTCATCAGTGGCTGGGTTCATGTTTTCTTGAAAGGTGTGTTCCGCTTTTGACATCTATTCAAACCATATTTTTAGGCCTTTACTATTCGACTAATATTCACTCTATTAATATACATTAAGATTAAAACTACTCGTTTCATGTTACTTGAAGAACCGAATCAATACGGTTTTTTAAAAAATATGCGTTTTTAGCCCCCGTATAACTGACTTGAAATTTGAGTTACACATACTTACGGTCGAAAGGTTGTGATCACGGAAATTATCGGCTTGCTGATCTAATGACTTGGTTAAGTTTGCGTATATTCAATTAATGTTTACGGTAACGACATTGATAATAATATTAGATACTCTAGTCTTACTTACGTGGTTCGTTGAGAAATTTAAGTATATGTATATTATTCTAAGTCAATACTCCCATTTTATATTTGAAAAAGTCGGCACCGTGCCAGGAGTCCAAAATATTGTCTGTAAGTGGAACACCCCTACAAGTGTTGGAGCCCCGATGCTTTATACCTCTCCTTAATTAAATAGCATTGCGTGCAAAGCCGCTGGCGACGGCCGCTCATATTTTTACGAACACTAAAATATTATACGTGTTTATTCTTACGTGAAATTAAAACGACGTATTTTTATGATGCTTTGATGTCATGTTGAGGACTTGTTACACGGTCGGGGCTCGGTGGACTTGGCACGTTTTGACCTATTAACACTGTATAACTTAATTTAATGGTAATTTTTGTATTATTTAAATGTCAAACTAAAAAATCGCTAAACAGCGGTGCCAAGATATATTATATGCTTATATAACAGAAAGATTATATTCTGTTTTCGTAATCTTTAAGATTCACGGGCCAAATTGTGGGCTGGTCTATTGGAAATAATGTGTGGGGCCGAAGCCAACAACACATAGTCCCTTGATTGTATGTTTAATCTTTGTCTGGGTTACCTACATTATTACATATACTTCGATAGTCAATCTTTAAATGCATTGGACTTACACGCATGGACTGGCATAGCAACTCTTCTTTTAACTGTATAATATTAAGTTTTGGCTGGTCCAAAACACCTTAATAGGAAAAACAATTGGAGGTGGCCATAATTCATAGTAAAAAAAATGAATGGAGTACATTCAACTGCTGTAACTGACTCCATATTCAAAAAGATGCTTACTTAGTACATAAACAAAATGAATATGATCTCAAAGCTAATAAACCATTTTAGTTCCAGGGTTTTCCTTGCCACAAAACTTTCTTTCAGCACTCGGTAAAACCGAAACTCACCGATAATAATAAAACCAGAGACACGAACATCTAAATCGAATTACTCAATAAGAAACTCGTCTCCCTTTTTAAGTTTCGCTTAAAAAAGGAACGATTTTTATATGGTAGGTTTGACAAAGTTCTTTGTTAGTGTTATCCTCCATAATTATTTAAATCACGGTGACAATATATATAAATTACATATATAATATATAAATTACACAAGTTTTAGGATCAGTTTAACATTCATATTCATTTTTAAGTTGTTCAATTCATGACATATTTCCACTTTTATTTATTATTGACCAGCGATTTTATTATTTTGAAGCTAATATTAAATACTACGTAACCATTCTTTAAAAATATTCTACATTATTTATGTTTTTATGGTTATGTTAGTGTTAACTATTATCTATTTTATTCCTTCGTATGAGTTATACCATATTATATTTAGTAGTTGTCTTTTTGTACTGTCATATCTATTATTAAGTTTCACTTTGTTGTATTATGACAGATTTTAAATGACAGGAACTTATTAGAATGTCGTGAGCGTATGTTACTTAATCGTTTCCAAGCTAATAATTAAATTTTAAGTATGAGAATTTGATTTATTTATTTTATAGTTCAAGGCTAAGCTGTTTGAGAAATTGCTTATCTAGTACTCAAGGGGAGTTGTTTAAGACGAACTATTCACAAATTTAACCACTCCAAGAGCCAATTTTAAAATAATGAAGACCAGTCACCGCAATATAACCCTGAATACAAGCCTCACACAATCGAATTAATTAATCATAAGAGGCGAGCTTCTGAACTTAAAAAACTTGTTGTCAAAGTCGCGGCACAAGTTTTAAGGACAAGCTAACGAGGAATAGGACCGTAGATGAGAGATGAAAGTTTGGATGCCGATCACCAAAACGCTCGAAATTTGTTTAACTTTAATTATTTTATTTTCAAAATTATGGTATTACCATTAACGAGATCTATTCAACTAGACTAATAGACTAAGATTTCCGTTGGTTAGGAACTTTATCGTCATTGAGGGATGATGACTCTCAACCTCCAGGAAGGTACGCTAGTCCAGTAAAGGTTAGTTGTGAAAGGCTAGATCTTCGTTTGTTGTACCTATGATTATGCTAAGCATATAATTCGCTATTATAGTTAATTTATATTTTGATTATAACTTTTCACATACAGTAGGACTTTTTAAAAATAAAAAGCACAATATACTTAGTACTACTACTACATTTTTTTATAGGAACTTTTATTTAATAACTGTATATCTCTTATTTATATCTGTTTGTCTTTAAATTTGATACTGATTTGTATGTGTATATTTCTCTTTGTATTTATGTTTATGTAAGTTTTATTTTACTCATTATTTTTTCTCCATCCTGTGGAATAAGGCCACCCATTTTACCTACTTGATTGGTTTTTAATTTTGTTATGTTAAAATAAAATAGTTAAATAAATATAATGTATATATACATATTTAATTTTCAGAATCTCTACCCAGTAAGGCTGACCGAAGCCTGTATGCTGAAATAACCTTTCTGATTTTAGACGAACCAAAAAATAAAGACTTTAATTTTCTGACAATCAGGTGATTCCTGCAATGTTTTACCGAAATTCGAAAAAAATCGAGGGCTTTCTCAATACATTTGAAAGAAAAAATATACTATTTAAACTAACTTAAATAAAAACATAAAAAGCCTTCACTGGGCTGTTGCCATAAAAAAAGCTTTAACACTCATAGATCTTACTCAAATTATTACACGTTCTGAAAAGTTCCATTATTACCTTTAGCACCTAATATGGTGTGAATATTTAAACGTCGTTAAGTTATGACCCATCTATTACATACGTCCCCAAAGGGGCTATCGCTACTAAACAGGTCTAGTCTAGACTGGACTTGCATAAGTTATTGAGGTACACGTGCTTTATATTTCCCCAGTAATAAGACGCTGCTTACAGCATTCGTATTAACTAATGTATTTATCAGACCTAACAAATGATATCATTACATTTACATTTAAATTTTAAATGGACTATTCTGAGTGCAATTTGATTTCAGAATTCAATTCTAAACAGCCATTCAGAATGTAGTACAA
This sequence comes from Leucinodes orbonalis, assembly GCA_019425675.1. NCBI lineage: Eukaryota > Metazoa > Arthropoda > Insecta > Lepidoptera > Crambidae > Leucinodes > Leucinodes orbonalis. The sequence goes on along the minus strand of PQWD01001828.1, from coordinate 264,181 downwards.
ACACAAAACGTACCAATACAATTATAGTTTGAATTATAATGATATTGATGTTAAAGTGTACAATGTACACTTATGTACTATATAATTTATGTTTATGAGAAACTCTACGCCTAATTTTTTTTTTAATTTACTGTAACTAGGAAAATTTGTTTACTTTTTTAACAATCCTGATAAATTGCTTTGAAGGAACTTTACTTACTTACAGTTATTAACATCGGCAAAGTTTATGGTCTGAAACCATAATCATGATTATCACTGGAGTATTTGGTAAGTAACTGTAGAAGTACATACTCTTACTAACTGGTGATTTTCTGGGTACATGTTGACAATATATTATTCTGATAAGTGCTAATAACTTATTTAGCGACAGATATTAAAGTCATCTTCTTTCTTCATCCATTCAGCCTAGCAAATATTTGAAAAATAAAATGAAGTCTTTGAAAGGAAATTTGAAACGTAGTCATCAAAACATTGAAATTGATAGCGTCCTACACTATACTTACCAATCATCTCCACTATAGAACTTATATCATTAGAAAGTCCTGTTAATCAGTACTTTAGGACAATACTAAAATTTGAAGATAATAACTACGATTGTTCGACAATTCCAGGATAGGCCGTCCACAGCCGTAGAGCGGGCGCACCAGACAAGAATTGCTGCAATTTAAAACTCGATTAGAATTTGAGCATTGAGCACTGGTGGTTATTAAAAAATCTTGGTGTGGTAGTGACTGGAGGATTTCGATTCCATAAAGAGCTAGTAAAACTTTGTCTGTAGTTGTTTTGTTTTTATTTTCCAAACTTGCTTGAGGTTAAATATTGGCGCTGAAATAAATTAAGAAGTTACGACCGGCGCCCATAGTTTGCCGACGAAAGAATCGGAAACTTGTTTTGCGGTAATACTAGTTCGGAACATTCGAGCAAACTTTTAACAGCTTATTTACTTTAACAGTTTGAATTTTCAGAACTGAGTACCCTTACATATGTTCACATACTGTATTTAATTGTAAGTATGTCAAGTTATAGTAAGACATTGGTAAAACCACTAACGTATTCTTAACTTAGGTACTTTACAGACCTATACTGTTTATATGATTTCGTTTGTGGTGAGAAACATTTTTTTTTTCATATAATACTTGATTGCCGAACTAAAAATCCAGGCTCAGTTTTATCCTTGCTTTCCTGATACAGTGATTGAGTATTTCTATTGCTCTTATTTTCATCTAAATACAGACATAAATTTTATTATAAAATCTCAAAAGATTATTCATAGTTCAAAACACAACCATAATAAATTGTTATGAATATATACATATAATATGGTTAGATTTTTTGTGAACACTTTAATATTCCACTATACATATACAACCGGTAGATAATTCATGCCACTAACAGTTAAGTATATATCGTAACATTTACATGTAAGGAGAAAATTCACAAGGCTAGAAAGAATATGTCGGTATTTCGCGTTACCGTAAAATCTTATTCACCATAAAATGACAAACGAGAGTGGTAGAAGTTACTAGCTTTTGTTTATGAGCTATAAAATAAATCGAACCGAACGGTGACTCGATGGAAACCAGGCACGATGCACTTCGGTAAACGATCAAGTTTATTTATGTCTCGAAGAATTAATAGTCAATGAATAAACTGATGCACAGCCTTAAATTTTGCAAAATATTTGCGACGCACTAAAACTGGCTGAGAGAAATATTGTATGGAAGCATAATACACAGACACGTAAATTTAGTTGAAGGTAAACATTGGCGTGGAAACCCCGTGTCACACATTTCTTAAATTTCAAAACTTGAGGAAAAATATTTTTAAGCAAGCAAATCGAGGTTCTGATCTGAGATCTGGTTCAACAGATGTTAAGGTTAAGTGCTATCAATGGACAATCGGTTATCCGAAGAAGCAACGAGTATATTGAAGATATGGAAAAGTAAAAACCAAGAAGGGAAAGTGAGTTTTTTGAGCCTTAGCTTCGGTAGACTGATTTGTAATTTGTAGGGTTTTCTGTATAGGCGTAGGATCACTTCTGCCAACTCAGCTTAAGCAGTAAAATGACTTGATAAAGAGAAGACAATGCGTTGTAGTGTATGTAGACAACCTCCCTCACACATAGGCATAATTAAGTATATAAGAGTAACCGTAAGTAATTTGACATTCATTAACATCATACATCAGAGTGCACTTTATACATGTTTTTATTCCGCCTCATAGTCCCCACCGCGCAATTGCAGAGATCCGAGTATTACATACTAAGGATAATAACTACGTCAAACACATTCTATCAAATTATGTAACATCACAAGTTACAAACCGCAGTCTTATTCCATTTAAAGTACTTACTAGTGTGATGAATATAGGTATAATAATATATTGACTTTAATATGGAAACTGTATTAAATTCTAAAATGAAACAAATAAAATAACCATCCATATTTAAAACCATCAGAATATGTACAGCAAAATTGTATAATCCAAAAACGTTTCAGTTTAAATTACCATAACTGAAAGCAAAATGTTTAGCCTTAACCCTCAATGCTCCGCTGATATAGTTAAAAACTACTAACAGGCTAAATTGATAAAATCGTTGGCCATTCCCTGCGGCCTTTACATACATCAATGTGAAGTTAGCGCTGAAAAATAAAAGCGAATACCTATTTAACTGATCATGTTGTCAATAGGGATACACGTATACACTTTATGAAGTTATAAGTGAATGTGGTCCGCCAAAGACTGTCATATATTATTCAGGACACGTGCGTGTATGAGTTACATCATTAACAACATAGTTTGCCTACTAGGTACTAACCTCATGCCTCAAGCCTCATGGCTAAAACATTAGCCATGAGGCTTGTTATTTAAAGATGTGTGGTGTGGTGTGCGATGCAATCGTATCCGGCTCGAAATACCAAAAAGATGTACAAGATGCTTTCTGTTAATCTTTGACTTGTAGTTGTGAAAACAAGAAAACACAATTTGCTTGAATTCTTGATTTATTGTTTAGAAAATGTAAGTAATACGCGTACAATTTAAATCACAAATGATTGCGTTTGCAAATGTGCGATGCAATCATACAATAGGTTTATACTAACTTATGGGTAAAAAGCTAACCATATTTAATTCTATAATAGAAATTACTGTTCGCAACTGTAACTAATAAAAAATATCAAAATACTTATTAAATATGAAAATTCCAATTGAGTTACTTTCAACTGTAATAACTGAGCCACGTTCAGAAATCTGGTTAAACTTTGCGGTCAATGAGATGGCTAGTTGTTTTCCAGCCATTTAATTAAATGCCCGGCGTTTAGCGAGCGGCCTGGGCATCCAATTGGATGGGTAATTGAACCAGTTGGCTGCGACATATACACAATGTCGATTTTATAAGTAGTATATAGTTCATATGTAATGGTGTATTTATTTTTTTATTTAATACTGTATTATACACTTAAAATGTACATTACTATATAGTAAGAAAGAAAGAAATTACAATGGGCGGCCTTATTGCACACGGCAATCTCTCCCGGGGAATCTTCGGGATGGAGATTTTAGACACATACGAGTATGATGTATATGTAAATACAGATAATATAACAAGTAGTATCTGCTGTGTCAATGATTGTCATAGATGGCGAATATGATATCGATACTGTTTGCGCATTGGTAAATCCTTTAGTGAGTAAAACATGTTGTATTAGGGTCTCTGAAAGAAGTCATCGGTGACTTATTGAGTAGCAAAAGTATCAAAATATAATGTCCTGCACATCACAATTCAATGCCACTCGTACACCTAAATAGATTCGGTAAACATCTCAATACTGAGACGCTAAACACACAAGCTCCAGTTAAATCGATTACTGTGCTAAATTGATAATCATTGGCAGCTCCCTATTGCCTTTTTGATGGCTGCGCCCGTGTTAACGAAGCAATGCGATGCACAAATTTGCAATTTTGATTGGCGCTCCGCAATGTTCCGATTCGAGTTGGAAACTGTTAGAGTTGATTGTTAAATTATAATTTAATCACAGTTATGTTTTTGCTATGAAACATTTACACAATTTTGACAGCATGTTGATTGCCGCGCCGTTGTAGCCAGCTATTTGTGTATGCAATAAAAACATTGCAAAAGGATAACTTTACTATTGAAGTATATGTATTGTTGTGCTAAAGTTTGTCCACAAAAATTTTTCCTTCGGTGAATAAAGTGTCATGTATTCATATTTTCTAATAATATTCATTAAACGGTTACAGTACAATTTAATTATTTTAGTCATAATCGGAATAAGAAGCTTATCGATTCTAAAATATTTATAACTTAACTTTAGTATCGAACACGTGTATATTACTTGCAGCTCGTCATAATATTAGTTACAGGTCATAAAACTGTGATTCATTACCACATGAAAGAAAGATTAAACCGAACCGACTACATCAGACCTGTCAGTGATTATCAATTTCATCTCGTTATAGGTTTTGACGGCGAACGTAAAAGATCGTTGTATAGGTAGGTACTTGTACCAAAACACTATAACTTTTTATAGTTATTAAAAAGAAAAATATTAAACTAATTGTTTAGTAATGGCTTAAATCACTTCAAAATACCTACATTAATCTCATTGTAAAAAAAATACAACATTGTTTTAAATGGTTGAATAGAGTCTGCCAGTGTTAGAATTATGCTAAATTTTATGTGGGTAGAAAATTGCTAATGGTGGTAAAGAATCATCAGGAACATTTATACTACTAACATTTAATTGCTTTTAAATTGAGCACTATATTATATATAAGTTTATTTAATACAAAGATTTCTTAAAAAGAATAAAAATTAATAAAGTAATATCACACATGTAGTACGTATACATGTACGTCTATGTATGAGACTTAGTAAAAATATAAATTATGAATGTGGAAATAAATATAATGTATGAAGTTTTTAAGGTCAAATCATACCAAGAAATCAAGGAGAAGTTGGAATGCAACCGACAAGACCTAGGCTTTTAAATAAATGATGATGATGAAATTTTTAATACCGTTTCACATAAAATGCATTAATAAAACTTAATCAGCATCTTCGTTCAATAGCTGTTTTCCTCATCAAAACCATAAAGACGTTTTTTTTCGAAACCATAAAACCTTTAACAACTTAATACAGCATACGCCAGTCAGTTTATGCTGCGTTTATAATGAATAATGATCAATAAAACTCAGTTAAACGCGACCGCATGTATACCATACAGTTTTAATATCGCATCCAATATAATGCCAACCATGACTCACTAGTTCCATGCCGGCGAAATATATCATCAGTTACGTGCACGAAAGTCGTTTGATCTCCGTTATTTAGTCCCCTTAACTTGAAATAATATTTAGCGAAATGGACTCGACGGAAGGAGGGGATCGTAATTAATTAAATTAAGTTCCGAATACGTTAGGAACAAAGTTAGACGCGGCCACCGGCGAGTTGTTAATAGCGTAGGGAGATGATCCCTTCACTGGTCGGTCCCTTGGGCCGTGTGTCCCCGACACCCCGCATGCTAATAGCCAATCATATTCTGTTTACATTCCATCACCGAGTATGAATAATTTGTTATTGTCTGTGCAAACATGGCGGCACGTCACGGTCAGTATTGTCTGTCGGATTAATTTGCCGTCCGGTGTCGCATACGAGCAGATTCAATGCCAACCGAATCAAAGAACAATCCTGTGAGTCTGATAGTAACAGATTAATGGATATGGAAAATTGGATTTTGCACATTCGCGAGCCTAAAGCGTGATTTTTGCATTAATTAAATCGATTTCGCGATGGATTTTTCCGCTCTGTTACCTATTTTAGTTTTTAACGAACGCATTCAATTGAACACTAGGACTAATTTGATCAAGGTTTTAAAGTAGCTCGCTTTTTTGTTAATACATTCCAATAATATAATTCTTAGAAATTTTTTGAAGAAATTAATAATATAATATTTTAGAGATTTTCGATTTATAAAGCACCTGACATTAATTAAGAAATATTCAAATAATATTTATAATTATGTTTTTGTGCTGTAAAGCGCTTATAATGAGTCAAATAATTAAGTAAAATATGTTTATTTATATCAAACTTTTCTCACCGCACCATCATCATCATCAGCTGATGATGTCTATACCCTATTATAGTATGTCGTCATAAGCTTATGACGACCTACTAAAATAGGGTATAGACCTTCCCGCACAGCTTATCTATGGGGAGATTGGCCGTAACCCACCATGAGGACCAAATGAAGATTGGATGTGGTGCGGGTTAGCGTGCACAGAATCATCTTTCTTTCCTGAAAATCAGGTGATTCAGTTCCTGCAATGTCTTAACCAAGTCTCACTAGAGAAAACTGAAAAAAAATGTACTTGATAAAAAATATATATATTCTTCATGTTACTTTTTTGTGTAGAGTGCAATAAAGAATGTAATAAATAAATAAAATAAAAGCACAAAGTGACGTTTTCCCCCAGTATTTGAACCAAGATCTCCAGGCTACGCAGCCAAACGCTGTACCCACTAGACCACAGAGGCAGTTTACTTACCGCACCAGTTTTATTTCTTCCTGTATGATTTTAAGGATAACTAGTTATAAATCCCACTTGACTATTTAGCATTGATTTCGACTTCTTATTTCTTATAAACACATAATTAAAATGTACTTGACAACGATTTAATAGATTTATCTTGACAAACGTATTTTGCGCCAGATATGCAAGTCCTCATTTTCCTAATCCAACTAATACTAGCGACTTAAGTATATATTCTTGATGAGTTTCAATCTTTTTTGTTTTTTTAAGTTATTGTTAGGTCATTGTTTCTATAATGAAGATATTTTACCTCTTGTAGTATTTTTCCTAGTGTATTTTTACTTCATCCCTTATTACGCATATTGTGCAGCGTCGTACAAATCAATATGAAGCATGAAATTTGTATCAACATTCTTGTTACCGAAAGCAATTGTTCGATGGCCAGTGTGGTTGTTCGTAATCAATTTCGGTTAGACAATATTGGATTTTAATTAAGTGTACAGCGGGCGGGCCGCGCGGCTAATCGACGCCTCGATGCCGGTGCGGTTGGCAACATTACGTTGTCAGCTCCTTTAAGGGTTGCCAACTGTAGAAGCTTCCGTAAAAGTACTAGATCTGGAGTCTTCTCTACGAGGTTCGAGGATACTATCAACTTCGCCCCTTATTATAATACGACCACGTAAACGTATTAATTAGAGACATCCATCAAACTTGTAGGAACTTCTTTAACCAAAAATTAGATTGGTCGCATTTACGCGAACATTGTCTGTGGACTGTGGTAGTTGTGTCGTCAACCGGCAAATCCCGATCAATAAAATATTTTGTTGTTCGCATTAGTTATCATTGGCTATGGTAATAATATATTTATACCACCGGAAAACCCGCGAATTCACAAGACTCGAATTTCACAATAATATTAAAGACACACACATTAGAGCGTCGGTGGCTCAGTGGTGTGAACTGTCGCCTTTCTACCGGAAGGGCTGAGGTTCAAATCCCGACACGTACCAAGGTATTTTCAAATTTTCGAAAATATATGTACGTTATCCGACGCTCTTACGGTGAAGGAAAACATCGTGAGGAAACCTTCATGCACGCCTGTTAAGAAATTCAAAGGTTGTGCGTGGACGACTAAGGCCTAATCATCCTACACGGGTAGGCTCGTGCCCCTCTGTGGGGACGTTTAATGAGCTGATGATGATGATGATGATTAAAGACACATTTGATTTTACTTAGGTAATAGATAGAACAAGTTTTATAGAGAGATATTAATGTTTTATTTAGTAAAAAGCTTGCAAATGTTTATTTTATTGAGTCATAATATTTTAGTAGAGTTTTTCAAAATGCTTTATTATGTTTCTTAATTATGTTTTAAATGCATAATAAATCTACGAGGTTTGAAAGTCAACACATGAGATTTTTGTGTCCATATTTACGAGGCATATCTTTTTCGGGATTGGCAACCCTGCCTCCATTATTAACTTTGTTGGGCGACAATCGAATGGCAACAATCGAGATCGTGCTGGCAAATGAGGCCGTAGACGCTCATCTGTCCTGTCAATATTCCTTTGATAATTGAGGAATATTTTTAGCAATGTTATCAACAGCCTTGGGTATAAACTAACACTTGAACTAGTAGCTCAATGTAAATGAGAAAAAAGGAAAAAAACAGTTCAGGTATTTGGGGATCCCTTAAATTTGAATCAATTTAAAATCCCATTTAGTCTGGATAAGGTTTAATTATGAGTATTGGGCTATCTTCTGACCTAGGTACTGGTTAGTATTCTATTATTACCTTCTAGTGGCACTTAAATCAAAGCAGAGATCGCGAAATATGGGCATAGGTTCTAAACAATTAGAACTTGTGCTGTCTGCGCTTTTTTATCAGGCGTCTTTTGCACAAAGCTACAATAGAGGGGTCATCTTCCCGTTGGATCTAAGTAAAACCAACATTATAACTGTTTTCATCTTCAGATGTAGCCTAGAAAAAAACAGTAATTAAAGATCACTATTACTTTTTTCTCTTCTTTTCTTATTACGATGTTCACTTTACTTTTAGATTCAGTGACTGTTGAGAAATACAAGTTCGTACTCAAAGTCTTCTGCTGCTCTGTTCATTTCTCTCATTATGCGACAAAGGTGGTGTCTCTAATACCAATTATACGCCAAGCTCACTAAAATAAATAAAATTAATTTATGTTTATATAAATTGTTACTTAGGTTTAAATTTGAAATTGGTTATTTACTTAACATTTGATATACAAAATAAATGTCAACCGCTACCGTACGTACGCGTTCGATGTCAAACCCAACATTACAGTGCAAACAGCCGATAATTAAATCATGCGATATCGGAGTTGATTTTAAAAAATCGCCAATCTAAAACGTCGGAACGGTCGCGCACAGAGTTATGGGGAATAAAACGATGACAGTGGATCGTGCGTCCGCAATAAAATAAAAAGCCCCGCCATGTCCGGCTGAAATATTGTTAAACTTGCAAAACGACTGAGCACTCGCAGCGAAACTGACAATTTGCGAAGTTCTATTATTCTTATTTATCGCTGCCCGTTGAAGTCAATGTTGCCATTTATGAGTAATAGCACGTGTGTTGTGCTATTTGTATGAATGGTAACATTTGGTACTCAATGAAGCGAAACATTTCTGTGAATCAAAATTTATTTTGCTGATAGTTACATGTATATTTAAAATTTAAATGACATTCGAATAAATAATATTATAAATATATACAATGAGACAAGGTCACCCATTACAGGACCCATTACATTTACGAAATTTACTTTTACATTTCGTAAACATACAACTTTTACCACTGTAACACATTTTTTTTAACTTCACCCAATCTCACCAGTATTTAGTACATCCTGACCTATAATAACAGGACTCAGGGATACCAACAGCAAACTATTAAAAGTACAGCGTGGTGGGTTACAGTACGAAATCCCTCATTTATGGCAGTAGTAGGATCCGCTATGCGAATTTAACTCTTTAGACTAGACTTTTCAGAAGAAAAGAAGCCTTTACTTACTTAATGTTATAGGAGTATTTTTATAGACCGTTAACTGGAACAGTTTTCTGAATGTTCAAAGTTGCCGATATCCTGAATTTTATATTCGATGCCAGCTATTCTAATAGAGGACTTACGAAAAGCACTAAATAAAATTTTGATGTGCCACAAAAATTTTGCTACCTAAGTGATTTCAGATTAATCTTTTGACATTAAGTTCAATGTAAGTTTGTGTGTACTTGCAATGTCTTCATCCAATATAAAACGCATTAGTATCTAGTACACTAACAAAGTAACCATCTAAGTATCTATTGTATTTTTTAGATATCATACATTTTATGAACGCATCCCTATGTTAAGTTACTCCGACAATAAAGGCGAACCTCGCGCATTTTACATTCAGCTCGTAAAAACAACATTGTGTCCAAAATCCTATGGGAACAGAAATATTCAAGAGATCACATAAAAATGATTTTACGATTCTATCACGGCAAAGAGAATCGAAGATTTTTTATGAATAAATTGTACATAAAAATGATTGTTTGGTAGTCTATGAATGCGACCATTTTTAAGGTTACACCATGAATTATGTATGTAGATAGGGTTATAAGTGTTTATGAAGATACCTATTTTGATTGATATCATCTCTACGTTTGTTTAAAATATTCTTGAGCACTATATGAATAGTCTTTTAATGTATTTCTTGTACGAAATGATCATATTAATAAATGACGAATCATCAGCTCATTAAACGTGCCCACTAAGGGGCACGAGGCTACATGTAAAGGATGTATAGACCTTAGTTGTCCAAGCGGCCCCAGTGCGGATTTGCTGACTTCCCGCACAACCTTTGAATATCTTCGCAGCATGCGTAGGTTTCCTCACGATGTTTTCCATTACCGTAGGAGCGTCGGATAAACATATATAATCGTCACATATAATCGGACATATAATTTCGAAAATTTGAAGTCACATTGGTACGTGGCGGATTTTAAACCTGCACTCTCCCGGTAGGAAGACAACGGTCCACACCATTGAGCCACCGACGCTCTTTAATAATACTATCTAATTATAATACTAACGACTTTTTTGCCAGCTCTTCTCCAAGATCCTACTTATTCAGAACCGGTGGTAGAGTCATAAAAAACTTAATAATGACAATTGACGATTTAACAGTATCTGTAAAAGATTTATTTGAAAAAAAAAATGTTTAGTTTGAGTTTAAGAAATTCTATTTGGTAATTAAACATAACACTAAATTGTTTATGATACTGAATTTGTTAGTAATAAAAAATGTTTTTATTTGTTATATATATATGATTTTTAAACTCGCACAAATTGGATTTCTACAACGGTATCCCTGAAATGTTATAATTAAATTCCTCTACGGCTTAATCGGCTTAATGGTTAAAACATTCAAACTTGCAAAAGGTCGCCAAAATTCAATGCTCGAACTGTGATATTCCCGATTCCTCGGGGAACTTTGTCAAAAACAACAGCGAACAATGTTTGCCATGAAAAATAGACTTCTGGTGAGCATGAATTTGTTTCTGGAAACACCAATTAAGACTTGTGATAATACTCGTATCTTATTCATATATTGAACAGTATCTATTGAATTATCAATACCGATCAATATAATATTTTTAATTGGACTTTGGGTCTGTGACAATAATTGGCAGTATTACTTTATATGAAATTTTCAATACTTGAAATTGTGTTTAAAATAAGTTTTTTGCATACTTAAAAAGAGGACCACAGCCTAAGAGAGCCATGATTTCGTATTCTTGGCATCGAAATCTCCTTATGACGTCCTCGTACTATGTCCCTATATTTTATTATTCCTCTTTAAATTTGACATCACACTCTTAAGTTAACCTCTTCGGAGTTACAAGTATCCATTGGTACGAGTATTACTTGCCAACAGGTAAATCGTCTCTTGCACAGATTTAGTGTATAAACCTGTGGTCTCTTGCCTCCTCATACCTCTGAAAAGAAATAAATAAAACCATGTTTTTTAAACAGATGTTATATTGGTGTAAATCTTGATGAACTAAGATTTGGTACGAATTTTGATTAATATTTGTTTCTTACACTTACTTTTACAATGCTCAGGGCTTTCAAAATAGAAATAAATTCCTTTTCTTTCATACATACAAGCATAATAGCCTATAATGTCCTGGTGTTGATCAAAGGCTTTTGCATACAGCATATCTATGCGGATACCTTCAATTCAACATTACTAATTATTTCTGATCGTGTCAATTTCAAATTCACAAGTTGAAAAGTACGTAGGTCAAAATAAAGGGTGTATGGACAAAACAGTATTAACATTCGTAACATTATGGGTGCATTTTTTAAATGGCTATATCTAAGGTTTGCGCACTTTAGAAGAGTTGCTAAAGATATTCATAATTTAATCAAATTGTATCATTTTTAATTATTATAAATGTGATACCCATATACAGGTGGAATCAGTGATCGTAGATATCATAAAATAATTAAATAGCTTTTCTTAAGCAGGTATGCTAACCAGCAATTACAATTATATAAAGTGGCAGGTAGAACCAACAACAAACAATAAGAATAAAACATTTTTATATAACATAAGGAGGCAAACGAGCATGCGGTTCATCCGATGGAAAGTGTTACCGCCGCCTATGGACATTTGCAACAGCTGAGGTCACAGGGATGCGTTGCCGACCCTTTACATAAGTTACAAATACTACGCGCCAATTACATTTTATATAATAAGTATATATGTTTCAGATAAGTAGAGGTTCCTAGCGTACAATTATTGGGAACCAAGCCAATCTCTACTCTACATGATGTAGTTTGCCGAATGGAGAATGAAAGCTGAGGTAAATATCTGGAAAGTAACCGCACGAGATCGTCATTGTTGGGGAGACGCTACCCACCAGGACGATGAATAGAAGTGAAGTGAAAAAAATTGGATGAAAAGTGACATTAAACTCAAAAAAATTGAACTTAACAAAAATTATGGCATAAAAATTGATGCACACACAGGCTATCATAATCGTCTTGAGTAACTTAGTCTCCTTCCAATAGTTAAGACGACGCATTTCAATTGAATATGTAACATGTCGTAAGTAGCTGTAGCTACGCTCGCCAGTATATCACGTGCATCGCAAGGGGAGTGCGGCACAATGCAGGTACCTATACGCAAACAGTCCCAATCGAAATTGCAAATTTGTGCAGGGGCCGCGCCGCTTCGGTTCGTTACCGACTTCTGTTTACGCGTTACCAACAACTAGGGTTGTCAACCGCTAATTGGTTCGCGTTTACTTTTACTGCGTTTGTTTTCACAAAGGATTTAGTTTTAGGAGTGGTTTGACGCTTTTGTTACTGAAAGCGTCGAGGATTATAGCCGTCTGGGTGTTGTGTTTAAATTGAAATGATAGCAGGGTTAAATGAAAACAATTTGTCTGAATACAATATGCCGATGATTTTGTTAGGACCTTAGTAACGTTGATAAAAGATTGGCTTGCTTTTTAAGCATTATTTTTGTTGATTATAAATTGATTGTCTTTTAATCTCGTACATATTATGTAAAAAACATTTTAGTAACATACAAATGGATTCTTGTTGTTAATTGTGTCTTGGATAATAATAACAGATATCAATTGGTTCTTATATATTTAATATATATTTATATAATCTATCATTAAACATGCCTGCATAACTGACCTGCTTTAAAAACGTTTTTTTTTCGACAGAATCTTTGAGAAATGCAACCGAGATGAAGTAGTTATACATTTATAGAATATATTCTAGTGTTACTTCATATGTTCCATACTTATGAAGCTTAATAGTATCTTCCGATTTCAATTCTCTTTTAGTAGGTACCCTGTCCTCTATTTTTTAGCAGAGATTCATTCATTCTTCTACTCCGTGGCACCATACACTTATTATATTTTTTAAGCTGAGAGCCGTTCGATCGCCCATTGAAGCTAAAGGCCACAAGCAAAAAGTTCATCCGAAAAATCCTTAAAACAAATATTGAGTTTTCCATATAAAATTATAAATATATAAAAATAGTTTCCAACCCTACACGCAAACGTTATGGAATAATGATCGCACTTCTACATAACGTTTTAATAAAGGCAAAATTTTACGATTTGCATATCTGTGGAGCAATCCATTACTCGTGTTAGGTACGGCCTAATGTGTGCGGGCGACGACGGCTCATTTATATTAATGTGGCCACACGGAACACAGAAGTTTCCTTGAAAGCGCTCGATTATATTCTTTAATTAAAAAAATATATATAATACGATACTTTTAAACCGCTTGCACGTTTATTGCTATCTTAGCTCTTCAAGTCCGTTTTAATAACTAGATTTTATCTTTTTCTTTAAACGAAAAATTTAAAACTTACAATGCACTCAAATAATCTAGGGAATCATCATGATCATCATTGATGATTGAATCAAATTTCGTAACTATGTTAGTTTCGGTTTTGAGTTGATGAATCAGTCACGTTAAAACGGCCTACCTAAGTCATGCTATGTGGGATGTCATATTCCTGTAGAGGGACATAAGCTGACGACGATGAACTTCCTGTAACGTTTAATGGTTAACTTATCAGATACTAAAACACAGATTCCGGGTACAGTAGCCGTGTAGTTCTAGGTGTTTTTATTTAGGTGCTGGTAGGTTATTGATATTAATTTAGTAAATGAACATAATAAATGGATAAACCGACGACTTGCTAAGGGTCGCTGGTGGAGGCTAGATGAGGAAGGCGGAGGACCGCGATATCTGGCGCAAAATGGGGGAGACCTGTCTATCAGTGGACTGCGATAGGTTGAAGAGAGTGAGAAAGATACATGATAAACAAGTTGTACTCGTACGTGTACAAAAATCAAAAAAACTAAACATTAATTTGATTACTGTTGATAAATCAAACTCATTGTTTTCTTAATAAGTTTTAATTATATGGCTTCCGATCCCTATTCCGCTTAGATATGAACGTACAGGCGCACATTTTTTCATAATTCAGCAGAATGCACGACGTACTAGTGAAGGCATGACGAGAACTTAGAACAAATCCATAAGTTTATTTTCTTATTAGCCCTATAGATCTTATAAATCAAGATCATAAGGAATATTAGAATAAGCCCCATGACCAACATTATGCAATGAATAAAATATTTTATAGTAATAATTCAATGCAATTTTCATTAAGTACACATACAAGGGGCATCGAACACTGATCGATTACCATTTGCACACAAAGCTCCGGCTAAGGGCATGACGTATCGCCTCGGCATTCTTTGTTGGACATAACAATTAACGTGTATACATTAGGGGAGGATAAAACCAAATGACGTTAATGCTTTTGTATAAGACGATGCAGTTTCCTGTTACGGAGGTATAGGGTGATGATATTGAAGCAGTTATGGTTTTAAAATAGATCACTATAGTTATTCATTATCACCAACTCATTAAACGTCCCCATTGAGAGGCAGGAGTATTGTATAAGCCTTAGTTTTCCACGCGGATCCAGTGCGGATTTGCCGACTTCACGCATAATCTTTTAATCTCTTCGCAGGCGTGCGCAGGTTTCCTCACGCTATTTTCCTTCACCGTGAGAGCATCCATAGTTATGAGTTGAATTGAATACGACAGTGCTACGGAATGCGTTTTAAAATACTGAATTCTGCGGAAAACGTTATATATGATACAGACGATATGGTATTCCTAAGTTCATCTGTTTGGGGACTATATACCTAAGTTCATCTGCTTGGATACTCCAATCTAACAAATTTGACCCACCAATAATTTGAACCACCGGATGTAATGTCTTAACATTTTTATGTAAAGTTACAACACTAGTCTCTTTGGGGGTCACTGTTGTACTTAAAACTAAAGGCGCTAAGTACTCACTATATTTAGATGTTTCACTGTTTACTTGTTTTGTTGCAAACGCTTTGTAGAAAAATACATATTTAAAACTGAGGCCCGAATTCTAGAACGAGACTCAATCGTTGATCTTTATTTAAGTAGAGTGGGAAAGGGATAGCGCTCTATACGATAAATAGCACCATCCTTTTCTAACTCAATTTAAGTAAAAATCGACGTTGAATCTCGTTCCAGAATACAGGCCTATGTCTCAAGTTACATCAAGTTCCTTGCTACCTTCTGCTAGACGCAATGTAATCGATCAACGCTACCCGCCTCTAATAAATCAAAAAATAATGTCACAACACTGAAGTTTATACTGTGAAACGATATGACCTCTGTTGTGGACCAAATTTGAGTCTAATTTATCAGAATATAATATCGTTTAATAGAATATGACCCTAAAATAGTATCGAGACTCTTTCACCCCTAAAGCCATCCTGTATAGTTATGTCTTTGGTCTGTATGGTCTCATCCAGCCAACTCTAGGTGGCGAAGACTGTCAGAAAGCGGAGGACCAGATATCTGGCGCAAAATGGGGGAGACTCATATATATCCTTTATATTGGATTGCGATAGGTTAAAGAGAATGAGTACAAACCTCGACTCCATCGGAGGCATAGAAAGCTTGTAGACTTACCCATAACGGTAGGAGCGACTGCATCAGGAATTGACGGAATCGTAGTATCTTATCCGAATAACCAATCAAAGCTGGACAAGGCAGAACTAAGCAGGCATTTCAAATAAAATCATAATTTCAGTTACTTTAAAGTTTATATCGATTGATATTATAATGACAGCTTTATCACCATCATTATCATCCTATAACGTTTTAGTGCAAGGACAAAGTTTTCCTACACAGCATAGCCATGGGAAGATTAGCCCGTAACCCACGATGCAGATTGGTGATTGTTAACGCCTACTATTCTAAGATAGTAGTCGACCGACGAACACTTAATGTGGCCTTTAAAACACGGCATCATCTTTCCTTTCAAAAAATCTGGTCAGCCAAAGTTCTAACCAAATTAGGAAAAATCTCACAGTGACGTTTCCCCGCGGGATTCAAACCTACGTCCCCCGGGTCCGCAGCGATCTAATCCGAACTCTGAGGTAGTAAGAAATAGAAAATAAGTCCGAAAACAAAACCTCATCTGATGTCAAGTGACACGCCTGACCAAGACACAACGGCATTTGATTGAGACCAAAAACTGATAAATAGTTATTATTCACAATCAATGCTGCACTGCGCCCGACACCCGAGACAACAGATATTAAGGTCTCTTACACCCACACAAAAGTGCATAACGCTCTTATTTCACGGGACAATATCTTGCACTACGGTGGTTCCTACCTATGACACAGTACCGATACCGAGTATACCACCTTATAAATAGTCGCTAAGTACAAAAATTTCATTTAAAGTTTAAGAAAATAGGCATAAAAGTAAACACAGACCATTAATATCCCGTATTAAGAACCTACTTTGTTCCTAAAGCCGGTGCACATGTTGGCATGCGCTCTCAAATAGTCGCGATACTTATTCCCATAACGCTGTTTCATATTTCATCCCTGTTTCAGCACACAATATTGCCAACATAAAAATTCACTCACCGTTGAAAAATGTTTGGTGTTTATAAAGCATTTTTCAATAGAGTTGCTCATTTATCACAGTACCAGGTGCACTTCTAATGGAGGCGTAAAAATTATTTTTAGAAAGAAAATAAACCACCTAGTCGAGTTGTAATGCTAGTCACACATGACCATAGGTAGCTCTGTTATCTTTGAGCGCCCAGAGACTACAGACTTTAGCTCCGGCTCAAAGCATAGCGGTCTAAATGTTAGCCTTAGACACACTGAATAAATTTAGTGCCACATGTGTGACCTGAATGTAAGTCTTGCAGTGCACTACATTTTCTGATATAGGATGATAATAAAACAGGTTTATTCGAATGTACGAGGACGAATATTGTACTTAAGACTATTTTTCATGTGAACTGTATTATTTTAAGTTTTAAGTGTTTATTAAGACGAAAGTCTTTGAGCAATGCGTCCTACCCGTGCTAACATACGCAGCTGAGCCATGGACACTGACTGCGGATTGTTCACAAGTTTCAAAGTCACTCAACACGCAAGGAGCGAGCTTGCTTGGAGTCTCTCTTGGGATAAGCGGAAATGATTAATCCGCAAGAACTAAAGTTACCGACATAGCCCGCCGGATCAGCAAGTTGAAGTGGCAATGGGCGTCACGTATGTCGTAGAGCCGATGGCCGTTGGAGCAGGAGTTCTAGAGTGGAGACCGCGTCTTGGCAAGCGTAGCGTAGGACGCCCTCCGGCCCGATGGACGACGACTTGCGGAAGGTCGCTGGTGGAGCTGGATGAGAAAAGCGGAGGATCGGGATATCTGGCGCAAAATGGGGGAGACCTATATCAAGCAGTGGACTGCGATAGGTTGAAGAGAGAGAGAGAGAGAGAGAGAGACATTAATGCAATCTGTCAGACTAATGCGTTCGATTGACAAACGTGGATCAAGTTTGTTAATATTTAATAGTAATATTACGATCCGACAATCTTAAGTTTCCTAAAACTACTATAAACTCCTGTAGTTTTGAAGATTCAATTTACTCTCTACGATATTGGTTGGTAATAAATTAGCGATTAAGCACCAGAAAACCCACGGATTACTTAGTATTTACAAAGCAATATATTAGAATACTTGAACCTTCGATTTAGAAATTGAGGATTTTAAGCTCTAATGTCGGATCCAATGAACTATGGAAGTGATAAATCGGCAACGATAAGTCGCTGATTCGATACAAGTAGCTTAATTTTCACGCCTATACGTTTAAATGACCGTTGAATGCCTAACGTGTGACCGTCTGGGGGGTTACCTCTGAAAACAGTATTGTTATAATGATACGTTAACATTTTTGTACCAGAAAAGACGAAGTAATATTATTGTAACACTGTTTTAAGAGATGGCGGTAGCCCCCCTGATCGTATAAATAACAAACGAAAATATTGATAGTAATATTATAGCTCGAGACAATCATTTTTATTATGTTTAAGTCTTCAAATAAATAAAAAACAGAAATTTGAGTACCTGTAGAAAGAAGTGATGTATTAAAATAAATATAATTTATTTATTAAAATATTTCAAGCCTATATGCTAAATAATACCATATTTATAATTTCATAGAAATAAAGGTTTTATTATTAGATGGTCCAATTTAAGCCTCCCCCAGTAACTTTCTTCATCATCATCATTTTTGACCGTAACTCGACGTACTGCTCCAGAGCGTTCGGGGTTAGTCTCGTTAGCTTTTTGACAGGATGCACCACGTATAGTTACGATTAACATGGACCCAAAATCAGTATCCAAGGACCATTGACATCCTGATTTCCAATCGATTAATATCTCAATGTCTCCAAAGTTATGTAAATATAACTGTGCCATTCTTATGGTGTCACATTTATCGACTTAACCACAATTAAAGTCTATATCAAACCAAAATGTTATCATGAAATTATATCTTACAAACATTTGAGCAACATTGTTAGCTTAGGAAACTTAGGTGATAAATTCTATTTACAACAAAAGCTGCAGCAATAAAACTAAATCATAATCAATTGGTAACCATTGTGCTAATACAAAAACTGGTTCGTAATTGTAACTTAGCGCTCAATAATTTCATTTCTCCCGTGTCGTGTTGCATTTATCAAAAGAAACGAGCACTATATTCTCTATAAAATGGTAGTTATTCAGCAGCTTGTTTGCTTTGTCATTACTCGCGGGACCGCCATAAATTAGGTACGATATTGTTCAAGCTCAGACCAGATAGGTAGTTTGAACCAGTTCAGTTTGCACAACAAACGGGGCAGTGTTGTCTGATTAAGTTGTAAAACTCACAAGCGGTAGAAAAAGAAGTTCCCATATTTTAAGCGCCCCAGAAAAGTTATAAAATATACTTGTTTTAAAAATCTCGGCAATAAATTGAGGATTACCCGATAAAAATATCTTTTTAAAATCACTTGCACCATATGAATGGAATGCATTAGAGAGTTTTTGTTATTGACACATGTTCTTAGCTACATTAACAGATAAAATTTATATCCATAAAATTACCGGGTATGAGAGACCTAACACCTGTTGTCTCGGGTGTTGGGCGCAATTCGGCATTGGCAAAGAACTCTTTATAAGTTAAAAGTCTTTATCAATGCCGCTCTGTTATGGTCATACCTACGCATCACTTACCATCACGTGAGCGTCCTGATTTCCTATACACTTTCTAACATGAAAAAAAAAATATGCTCACTCCTATAAAACTATTTGAAAACAATAATATACCTATCGATATTCGACTTACCGGAGCAACACCAGGAATGTGAAATGTGCAACACTGAAGGGCAATACAAGACAACTACAGTACGAAGGCGCCAAGGGGCTGCAGTCTCATAACAAACACAAATAAGCTGACGTGATCCGCTTACTTTCATAGATTAGGTGCAGGCGGGAGCCTACGAGTATTTTTATTGCTATTTCCAGGTTGTATATTAGTATCCGTGACACCTGATATTTGTATTAGGTACTGGTTTCTTGTTCTTTATACAGATTTTGCTTCAATATCGGAATATCTAGTTCATGAGTTTTCTTTTTATTAGGACGTTTAAAAGCAAAAAATAAGGTGAATAACCATGAAAGAGTTAATTATTATGCTTATAGCATTTATAACCTATTATTAAAAGAAACTTTGTATGAAAAGATCAACAAATATCTAAATGATACCATATATAAGATAATGGTACCAGCGTAATTTTTTTTGAACGAAAACGTACCTCGCATATTTGTAGTTGTCAAATAAAATCAAAGGCGACAGCAGCTCGTGGATAAAAGTCACTTAGGGATGCCTTAACAAACAGTGGACGTCATCGTTAAGTTGTGGTTTGAAATTAAGGATTTTACCATACGTTAATTAGTTGAAATAATTTGGTTCATTTTATTTAACAATTGGCAATCAATATCATTATTATACATGAATAATTCTTGTATTATCCTGTTTATATATATGAAACGATATCTGAATATGATTTCGATGTTGAACTAAGCCCTAAGCAAAATTGTTAAAATAAATATGTTAAACGACTCTTCATAGTACTCTATCAATGGTCTCAAAAGCCATGTTCAATATTCGGTAAGTTGCCCACTGAGCCTTGGCAGGCGGGAAAATGGTTTATCATAGATAGGCACGAGTATTAGCAACCTAAAAACATAGTACATAACGCTATCTAACAAAAGAGAACTCTCTTAAAGCCCTCAATTAGGATATGTCATAGCGCTCAGGAAACACCGCGGAACAGCACAATAAACTTTAATATTCTCCATTCAAATAAATTATTTATTTTGTTTCTTGTATATCTTATCTCAGTTTATTTTTGGTTTTCCATTAACAATTATGATTTTATTAAAGGAAAGCCATTGAAAATACAAATATTTGTCAACAAGGTACCTAACTACTATGACATTTTTTTTTCTCATAGCAGGTAGGTAACTTATAAAAATAAATACTTTAAACAATGAGCCTGAACCGTACCTGTGATTTAATACCGGTGCGGTCGGTCACTGGATTAGCCTGTTCCGTATCACATGATCCGTCAGCTCTACAGCCATGAAATTATTTCTACACTTCCATGCGATGTCAGATTGGAATAATTCATGATTTCAGTGGAATACTATCTTATCGCAATGAAGAATAGAATACATCTAAAGGCATGGGCGTACTATTTGAGTTATTGCGCTGATTTTACCAGCTTGTAAAGTAGGCAGTCATTGCTTCTTGTATTGAATAAGAATTTTGAGTGAGCATTCTAATTATGAGGTTTTAAAACATCCCTATTTTTTTATATACGAGTCACAATTATCACGTTCTTAATCAAGGATGGTACATCAATATTATTTAAAGCTTTTTATCTGGTTTTAACTCAATCATGAGTTGATATATTGTGTTTAGTAAGTATTTTAGAACTGTTCCCCTCCTTATGCCTCAATTACATATTCTTAGTGAAAAATAACTTCGTTTCATGACGTTATTGGATTACTTGAATGGAACTCGTAGTTTATAACAGGTAACCGCATATCTGTAACTATATTTACATATATACTTCAATGTAAGTCCAAGAACTATTGTTGCTTTCCCGTCGGGAGGGTGCAGGTTAGAATCCCGCCACGTATCAATGTATTTTCGAATTTTTGCATCGTAAGGAAACCTGCGCATGCCTACGTAGATATTCAAAGGTTGTGTGTGAAGACAACCAATTGGCACAGGGCTCGCGTGGACGGCTAAGACCTATGCACCCTATATGGGTAGGCTCGTACCGTTCGGCGGGGCGGTAAATGTTCTGATTATGAAGAAGTCCAAGAACATGCATTTTCGCAAGCGTAACGTAGGACGCCTTCCAGCACGATGGACCGACGACTTGCAAGACGCTAGTGGAGGCTAGGAAAAGCGGAGTACGGGGATAATTGGCGCAAAATGGGAGAGCCCTATGTCCAGCACTCCACTGAGTGCTATATGTCAAGTAGGGAAAAGAGAGAAGTCTTAGACTATTTCTAAACAGATAAAAACGAAACATTGAACATTTTACCGTAACTTTTTAATATATTATGTAAACATGTACCTATATAGCACCTAAATTGTTAAACATCATTAATACTTTTAGTTACCAAGTACATAAATGCTAAGCTTACTGTATTCCTTTTCTTCAAGCACATCACAATTACTTTAAAACATGAAACATTATTCGGACTATTTTCAAAATACCGCATTGATTAGCCGCATAATAATTGCACGAAATCCATGATCCATTGACTTCACTCGGCAAACACGCCGATGCGTCATCGGAATCAACGGCAATATTCACTCGGCAAATTGCTCACCTTTCGGCCATCATTGAAATTCATATCGGTGCCGTACGAAAACAGCAGATTATCGAAATGTAATAAATTCGGTGAAATGAAATCGGCGACCGCAGTCTGGTGCGGTCTAGTGGTTATTTTTCATCTAGAACCCGCCAATGAGCGGGGCTTTTTTGCATTTATACTTATTTATTACGACGCATGTGGTATTTGCTGATGATGGAAAACTACGATGACGCGTTCTCGAAATTAAATTTGTGATTTTTAAAGTGTTCCAAGAAGAATATAGTTAATAAGTATCTTGCTGGATGCTTCTGTGTAGAAATGTATAGTCCGAAATAGTAGTAGGTTACATTTGATAATCATAACTGTATATTTAGGGACTTCAACTGAATAGAGATTTACATTTTGTCATCTTTTTTTATGTTGAATAGATTGTCGAGTGAATTATTTAAAGAAATAAATTGCAGAAAAACAAAAACATTTTAATTTTTTGGGAAGTTGATTATCAAGTATTAATTATTATTTTATCAAGTATTATTATTTTATCAAGCATTAATTATTTTATCAAGTACTATTGTAGTAGATTATCAAGTGTTAATTAGCTTAGTAAAATTATTGGTTTTATTAAATTAATTGATGTGTAAATAACAGCAACTTAATAGATAGAATGTGGCAATAGCTCGTCAGTAGATAATATACATATACATACATTGATAATTAGAATTACATAAGAACGACCAAATGTTTAATAATATAATTTAGCATTTGTGCTCACTGCCTGTTTCACTATTCAACTTGAAATAAAGCCGACTGATGTACATTTAAAATTTTCAAAATTCAGTGAATCAAAACAAAAACTTATTATCTCAGCAAGACTTCATTAAAGGATCCCGTGTGTTAATTCATACTATGCGACTTATACAAAACCCTAGGTAAGCAAACCCGACTAGCCTTGTACGGTTTTATCATAGATATAAAAGGACTGGTAAACATCAAAGTCAGCATCACGTACAATTCTTGTACTTGTCTTTAGAGTATTTTCTAAATTAAGAGCTTTCAGTAAAAAGAAGGGGCCTATACCAATAGAGCTTCGTCTGCGAAGATCCAAGAGGTATTAGTATCCGTTACAAAATCAGCAAACCTTTGTTTAAACCTACCTCTTTACCGTATGCCGAGCGCGTGTCCGCTGTTTATTAGGGTTACTTTTGAAGTACTAGATTGCCAAACGAAAATAGTCTTTAAGTCCAACAAATAAGGGGGTGTAAGATGATTGTTTGCAGTGAAATAGTCCGATCCCTTGTCGTCACGAACGGTTGTCATCTTCAGTTTACTATTATCTTCAGAATGCTGATTCTGCTTAAATTTAAATGTTTGCGTTGCTAACATTTTAAATAAATCAATGGTAGTATGTTTTTAAATTTAGTTTGTAGGCACAATAATTCTATACTTCTATGAGAAAGTATCGTGTCTTAGGAAATATCAGATTGTGTATAAAAATATGAATTGTTCATCTAATTTTAATTGTGACGCTACCATGGACCTGTGAAGATGGTTTGATTCCTAAAACGCTGGGCTCATTACTTAACCATAGTTATAATTATATGTCTGTCTCGTTAAAAGTCACAAATCCTCAAAAATATATTAGGTTAATACCTTTTACTATCACAATAACTATAATTTAGAATTTGAAGGCAAAAATCTCCCTTTAAATCAAGTAATCTTTGAAGTAAGTAATGCTTATTGTATAAACGTTTATCCCTAGTAATCTCGCAAAATTAAGCTGAAATTGAAATTCAGGCGAAATGTTGCCGGGTAATATGTTTGCTATGTTGTCAAGTCATGTTTAAGTTATTATCGGGTTATTAGCAAGTCATGCTAATTCATATACGACGGTAAAAAGTACTATATGTTTTGCAGGCTAAGGACGTTTTGTTTATAATTTAACATGACATGTAAGGCACTTTTGATCGTACTATGTATGAATAATCATATTATTTTGTAATTTGATTAGAATACAATCATTACCACCCCTACTTCTCCCGTATTGTCGTAAAAGGAGGGCAAATACATAGCAAAGAATAGCACCGACGGTCTGAATTTCGTTTACGCTCATGTAATTCTTCAATATTTCATTATTCTACCATCTCACTATCATAGGAATAGTCTTAATTTTGCGCAAAACGACACTATTAATGGTATTTTTGAGTCGTTATACCTTCATAATTACGGTAAAACTCACGACAATAACATTCTGTCACCTGTCTTACTATTGACCATTGGATAGTCATCCAACTTACGCGAACAAAATAAATATTACTTTTTAACTACATTTAAATGTACGTAAAACCATTAACGTCTGGTATACGGATGAAGTTGCGTGTAAATGAAAATATAGTTACGTTACAGTCTGGTATTTTTAATTAAGAGTGAAAAGGTTTTATCTAGGTAATCGTCTTCCATTCTGGGCACATCGTATTTACAATAGGCAAGGTGATGACAAAAGGGAACATTTAAATTTTTTACCTGTTTATATATAAGAAAGCTATGTTGTAACGGTTAATATTAAATATAAGCCGAAAATCAATTGGTCTCTATTACCAGAAAAGAAGACAACAAAAAAGCGTGGCAGATAAAAATGTAATTTTGTCGGATACAGAAAACACCGGTTTTTATTCTGTAAAAATATTTCGCCCCGGGCCAGCTCCCCATTGTACAACTGTCACGAGATCCAACAATCGTCTGAGGGCACATTCAAATGATAATCTGGGCATACGCTTTGCGAATTATTCGTGTATCCGCAGTGTAAAGTATTTCAGTAGGAAAATTTTAAAATTTTTAAGCATTAATGTCCATTAATATCAACTAAATATCCATTACTTTCACACAGCGCCATCAAGCCCCAAGTTAAGCATGAAACTTGTATTACGGGTACTAAACAACTGACCAACATACATATATGCTTACTAGTAATACATACATATTATACATAGAAAACACCTGCCAATACAAACGGCCATGTTCATGCATACAAATGTTTATTTGAACCGCCCGGGAATAGAATCTCGAATCCTTGGTGTAGTAACCGTCGTCAGAACCGTTTCACCAAATGGGCCGTGACCAATATCACGGCCCATTTGTGAAATGTAATTATAACATTTATAATAAATTACTATATTTGTAAACAATTTTCTTAATATGGTTAACTGTTTACACGTATACTGTGACCGAACACTGGTGGCTGAACATGCCAGAAATGTCACATTAGCTTGATTTAGGTGTATTACCTCGCAACGCTGTAAAGGTGCCCCAACATAATTTCGGGTAATGAATAATAACAAATAATTATTGCGAGCACCTAAGCAAATATCCATAAAACTGAATCACAACACTAATTTTGCGACTAATTCTTTAAAATGTATCCATAAATATATTTTCTAGAAGATTATGAAATGCAAAAATGCAATTTCATCATTCTTTTGAAATAATTTGCTACTATTTTTATTTGGCAAAATTGCCAAAAAATCAGTGATTGATGACCTTGAAAAGGATCTTACTCATAAATAGGCAACAAATTAATTCCTGAAAATAAGGACATGAGCTGAACGTTGCATTTAAATTAAATTATAAAATCAATGTAATTAATACTCTGAATTTATGTGTTATTTCCCTTCTCGGATCCTCGGCCCCCTAAAAAAATATTTGCTCATTGGTTTCCAATCGACCGCGAAACATGGTGCATCTCCCTATCCTTTATTAACTTACGCATACGCATATCACATGGTTATCACATATTTCAGCACATGATCTGCATAGCAACATGTACAAGATTTTATTTTTAGGTTTGTGTTCGTTGAAATATTTTCGGTAAAACAAAACCGTTACAACTTTGAGGTCGGTACACTTGTCTCTTTGAGGCGCGTGGAAAAATTTACGCCCGTGATGCTTGATAAATTCAGCGCAGTTTTGAACTTTATTTCTTAACCATAAGAGCTGGGTGTTGTACTGGAAACCCCATTAGAGCGTCTATGGGTTCGCCATTAAATAAACATCTCTGGCAGCTCTTCCCTGGTAGTTATTAGCGCTGCCTCTCCCTATCCACTTGAGGCTTGCTGATACGGCACGCAGCAGAAGGGGGTTGGAAATCAATTTCATTTTTCGACACGTGCATTAAATATTATGGCGATTGAAAACGCTTTGGATGCCATTGATAGCGGATGCATAAACTCTGAATTAATCAAGGTTTTAATGGTACGGCTCACGGCAGTATGGCGAGTCAAACATCGACGCCCTTTGCAATGAAGGGCTTATGGATGATTATTTCTAGTCTATTTTCAAGGCTTGCCACACATTCATTTTTTAAATAGTACTATGCTACTACTACATCTACAACGTCCACTGCTGGATAATTTGTTTCAAGCATCAACCCACCACTGTTTGATGTTCGATGCAAATTTGTCCGCCTCGTTCGCTGTTTACAAGAATGAACAGGTAAAGTTGGCTTAAGGCTTGGATGTCTAAGCTAAACAGACTTTCAAATATTCTTTATAGTCACCGTCAGGTTTTAACACGCTGCTGCAGGGAAAGGACCTTCCCACACAGCGTAGCTAAATGCGGTAAAAGAACTTTGCCAAAAAGTCACGAATTTATATTTCACATTCACTTCAAAATTACAAACAGTGGTAAACGTGCGATCTTTAACGCTTATCAATAAGCGTGCTTTAACTTAAAAAGTATTTAATTTCAACTATTACAGTAGTTCTCAATTATTTTTATTAAAAAACATCATTCGTACTCCTAAAGATCGACAACTAGGGACAACCTTTGTGAGAATTGGTGAACGTTAGAACGAATATAAATGCTTATTTCATGCTTTGGTATAAAAATATATTCAACATCTTTCAGTAAACGGAAAATATAAAAAACCGGTCTAGCATAAAAAACCTATTCCATTGTCATTTAAGGTGAAATTGGTTCATAAAATTTAACACGAAATATAAATCACTTAAAAAGATTAAACTTCACTAGTGGTAAAAATAAGTTTACCACTCAAATGAATTGGCTAACATCACAAGGTTATTCGTCTAAGCCTTTGAAATTAAGTAAAGCGAGAAAACGGAGATAGATGCATCTACTTACGATAAATGTAAGTTACAGTGCATTTTTCGTCTTGTCGACTTGATGTCTGTAATCCATTCTGATATCCTCGTTTACTTTCAAAGTCCACTCGTTTCGTGTCATTACGGCAAAACGAACAGAATATATATACTTCGACCATCTTATATTTACCTTTGTATTGAATATTTTAGGTGTTCGTTCCTCGTCGTAAGGTTCAAAATCAAACGAACATAGAATAAAGGACCCAAAATCGTTTCACCATGTTTTACTGCGATTGATTCAAGCCACAAGACGGACGCCGGACCAAAGCGGGACTATCCTCTACTTATCTAATTTTATTGTCACTCCAGCGTACCCTCTGTCGTTAAAATCGTTTCGAAGTAAACTAGAAAAATCTTTTTGCCCCTTCCAATATCTTTGGAGGACATCTTTATTCGCGGGCAGTTAAACTCAATTTAACAACTCGTTGTGCGATAACGGGAGCTGACATGTCAGTGAAACTGATAAATGCTTGCCGAACGTTTTGCTATCACTGATCTATAATTAAAACAAAAAGTATTTTATTGATCCTTTAAAAAACACTAAATAATTAAATTACATAATATTGAAAAAAAATAAAGTTCTTATGACAGAAAATATGAATGGAAACTAAAAAAAACAAATAACGGCCTTTATTTATTTACAATAACATGGCTTTTATATTTTTTTAGACATGAAAGATTAGAAAAAGCTAGAGAAGCATTCAATACTTTTCTAAACACGTATCAGCACTCTATAGCACAACTACAACTAGAAGACCCTCCCAAATGATTTCAGTAGTGAACTCGGAACCGTCACCCGGCATGCTAATCCAATCAAGAATGACCATTTAGAAAAACATATCAACACACACGACAAGCAAATACACTTTAAATATTGGTTATATTCTTCTTAACTTATCATACTATTCATCTTCCAACCGAAAGCGTAGATTGCACCCGGCGACTCGCCAACGCGATCGCATCGGTCAGACGTAGTGCACTAACGTTGACAAAGAGATATCGGGGTCTCTTCTCTGGCCATCCACTAGCCGCTTGCTCGAGAGCGATATGCGTCCCCGGTGGATGTAATGTGGATTTAAAATAAGAATAATCCTTTGCTTTTACGAAAAAATGCATGAAGTTAAAGTCAAGATCATGTTTAAAATCGAAATCTTTGGATAAAAATAGTTTTAGAAAACCAACCTGGTGACCATTGCTGAGACAGATTAAAGAAAGATACAACTCTATTGTTTCTTTCTTCAATCTATCTCAGCCCACTGCTGGATTCCCCCATTTTGCGCCGGATATCCCGGTCCTCCACTTTTCTTATCCAGCCTCCACTAGCGACCTTTCGCAAGTCGGTCGTTCGGGCCGGAGGGCAATCTACGCTACGCTTGCCAAGACGCGACCTCTACTCCAGAACTCGACTGCTTCAACGGCCATATTTTTTTTAACTTACACGATACCCTACGTTCTGCAGTGGGACCTACATATTGACACCATTATTATCCAACTATTTGCATTAATACATTGTTATGAACTCTTGGAAA
Organism: Leucinodes orbonalis; assembly: GCA_019425675.1. Classification (NCBI taxonomy): domain Eukaryota; kingdom Metazoa; phylum Arthropoda; class Insecta; order Lepidoptera; family Crambidae; genus Leucinodes; species Leucinodes orbonalis. Next base: position 235,082 of record PQWD01001828.1, on the reverse strand, counting down.
GCGGATAAAACTACACATATTTATTTGAGAGTAACCAAATACCCCCGTGATAAAAATCATGTATGTATTGTATGTGCTGTATTAAATTGCCAGCATATTGTGTTACAATCGTTCGTCAATTATGCAGCTCCTGCTGGGTTCGAATCCGGGATCTCTTAAGTTGCCCTGGCGTACACTTACCTACGTCAGAATATCGAGCAAAGATAATAGCTTTAAAAATTAATACTTGGAAGAATAATATGAACAAAAGGCGCCCGAGGCCGAAAAACTTAATTGCACCAACGAGCAATATTTAAACCTAACTCACAATCAATAAAGCAGTAACAAGCAAATAACTTTACACAATACCAATGAAAATAAACAGAGAATAAACTTTAATGCAACGTCGATATAACGCAGCTTATTAAATACGCAATGATTTTCTACCTACGTTAACATAAAACGGAATCAATAAGCTTTATAATAGAGTATTATATCAATTCATGGGTTTATTGGATTGTAAATAGTATCCATGTTTACTCACGGTTTCCGACCAGCTTTTGTCGGGAAATTTAGATCGTTGCGCTCTGTGTGTAACTATTGACCGCAGATTCAACATTTATCAGGGTTTAGATAGGCGACTTAACTTTGGTTTATTGGAATTGAACATCAGCAGTTTAATCGATAGTGGACTGTATGGAGCAAAATTATTAAAAAAAAAAAAAAAAAACTATATTATTTCTATATCAAGCAATAAAAATTTATGTCATAAACAAACTGCTCTGAATTATATAGCCGCTATAGTCTGTGTGTGCTCTATACATTAAATAATATATTGATTGATACAAACGTATGAATTTTGAAACCGTGTTTTGGCGTACGTCCAGCCCTCCACAGTTGCTGGTGAAAAGCGTAGGGTTATTGTTTCCATTATAAAAAAAAATATAAAAAACACACATAGAACACCTTGTCTTGTGGTTACGCTTGTTACCATATTATTAAGGTTTAAATTATTCGGCTAGATAATAAGACCAAAGTATAATACTTTGCGATCCCACAAAAGTCACGAAAAATTATGCACGAGACCGAAAACCAGAAGAGGTGCGGTCAAATTGGGAGACACTTCGATATCGGGAGCATGACAAACGAGCCCGCATAACGGCTCGCGGCAAACTATAAATTCATAAAGCAAAAGTGCATGTCCCCTTGTGACCGAATGGCGGCCACTTCACTTGACTGATGACCCGCTCACCCGAGAAATACCACGACTGCTCCCCGAATAAAAAGGGAAAAGTTTAAGACTTTTAATTCGCTATCCCTGTTTTCGCTCCGGCGTGACTGGGAACAAGGGTTTTAGATTACGCTTTCAGAGCAGTTTTCTGTTATATCATACGCCATTCTTTATTCACTTTCGATTCATGGCGAGCTTGCGCTGCGGCAGCAAAGTGTGAATGGTTAAAACTGATTTGTAAAATCATTGAATGTTGATGAAAATCATTTGTGGTCTCAACATTAAGCTATAATAAAAATTTAAACCCAAAATATGAAAATTATCTAACATTTGAAAATCTCTTACTATAATTTGACCTTTTGACCACTGGGGCGTAAAAAATTATTTTACTTCATGTAAAATTAAATATGTACATCAAGCAAGCGTTCCCAAGTATATCCCCTTATTGCTTTTTAAGAAGCAGATTGAGGTCAAGGGCGTACTCAATGTTATTAAAATGGGGATTGTAGAACGGTCCGCGCATACGTACCTTGTATAATTTTGTATCATCATAAATGAAGCCTATGTCAACTTTATGACAAACAAAATAAAGTATAACTTTCGTAAGTTTCTATTTATAAGGTACAACAATTAAATATAAACTAAAAATCATCCATAATACATAACATTTTTAATTCATAATATCCCAATTACAGATTGTAAACAGCATTAATAACAAATTATAGCAAAAAATACAAAAAAGAACGCAGAAGGAAAATGACATGATTCCACTTAAACAATTTAATAGTATGTATTTATATTTATAAATCTTTTAAATGAACTTAATTTACAGTAAAAAATGTCAGTGTGTGAGCAATGATTATTAAAGAATCACATCGTCCTTAATAAAGGAAAATTTTTGGGCACCTTGTTATTTAGTGTGCAAGGACACTAATAAATAAGAGATGCGTACCTACTGAGCGATTTATATACCAACGCGCTAAAATTTCATCCATTTTTTTATTAATGTAACATCATACCATTTGTTAAATTTTTTAAATGTATTTCTATATATCTATACTTTTTAATTTTCTCTTCATTTGATTTTATTCAACTGACAGAAGTACCAGGGTACCGTGACTGTGCGACAGGTTTTATTCCCGCAGCAACTCTCCCTACATAGCTACCCATTGGTCCTTTGTTAGAACAATTGTGTAAGTGGCAGAGTTGTCTCGTGGCCGCAGGCGGCACTACACTCCCGCTTCGTCTGCGCCAGTTGATTTGCATCCAGACAGTTGCCGTCACATGTAGGAAACTGAAAACACAAAGGATTTGAAATTATGACAGCTGTCTTGCGGTTTGAAGGGTAATTTTTGTGAAGATTGCTAATATTTCAAACATTTAAATTATAAACGGTGGACACGTGTGAACTGTGACACTTGGAAGTTCAATTGCACTGTGGATGTAACGAAAAGCACATTACTTTGCATTACTTCTATTTAAGTTTTTGTGTATTATTTACAATAACTTTCTAGAATATTAATGTAAATCGATTTGATTAGGCCTTTTATGAAACACGAAATAACAGAATAAAACGGTTTCAAAATAATTTGCATTGATAGGCTTTGAATTCAATTTCAATTGTTTTGAAATACCCAGTATTTTTACTTGAATCGATGTTTATGTAAGTAATTTTTTGTAATTGTAAATGTACACAAAAGAAAAAAAAAGCCAACAACTGTCTCACAAATATAAAGAATCCATTTACCAGATACGAAACACATAGTTATATTTAAAAAGTTAATACAATTGAATATTCTTCATTCTTCAAAAATATAAAATTATATTTTTATGAAGCGCTCATATAACCAAAACTATTCTGCGATCCTATAAACCTAGAAGTAATATACACGTACCTACCAACAACTTCAATGTGCATACCTGAAGGAGAATTCAAATTCAAAATTGGAATGTTCCATCGTTTAAAAAACACATAAAGTTGCACGTACAACGTTGTGACGTCATAAAACTAACAACATGGTATAGCGCATCGCAGTAGAACTTTTCAATTGGCATAAAGTTGCGCTACCGGGCGCCTGATCAAATTATTCCTATATTGCGGCTCCTCACTTCGTATATCAGAGTTATGACATTCTTGGATGCAGAATGTCTTATGTCATGTTTCGATGCATAGAAATTTCACCCAGAGTTGCTAATAGGATTTGTTATATGGAATAGTACGTCAGTTGGCAAGGAGGTAAAGATTTAATTATAAAAGTAAACAAAGCTTTTATTCAAATTATTGTACAAATGCCTTTCGATGGATTATTAAATTAAGTGTAGCTCCAGTTATATTCACTTTGATTGAGTACATTTTGAGTACGTAATATAAAGAGAAATAATTTACCGGAGATTACTATTGTAGGCTGAAGAAAAGCATCAGACGCTCAGAATATTTTATGAAAATCCATACAATCATTCTCGTAGCCGAAACTATTTCTGTTGGACAAAAGCTACCTCAAATCTTTAAAGGGTTTCAGACTAGAGACTCGATTACAGTTGCGTAAATACAGCATGAAGTGGTGAGGTTTACTTCAGTCTTCATAGTTGAAATATACCACTTGCATCGGTAGCAAAAAATAAGTAAGTAATTCAAAGATAATAGGGATGATGCCAATACTTAGGTATCGATGGACCACTTAATAATAGAAATATTGGTAAAATAATGACTCCGTTAACATGAGAACTCAGGTTTCCTAATTAAAAAAAAAACATTATTGGACTTTCCCAAAAACGCTTCATCCAAATAGCTGACGTCACGCCTTTGTAGTTAGTATGCATATTTTATGAATTTTGAACTGCATTGATATCAAATGTTGCGTTTATTAAATTGGTTTCATAGCAAAAGTTGCTTTTAATTGTATGTGTTATCCTTAGGTTTTTTTTCAATTGTTCAACTTCAAAAATGGACCTGCCCTCTTAAGTTAGCATATCGTTATTTTTACCTATAATTGTAATAATATGAAATGTTTCTAACGATTGCAGGGCCCAGTCCTTATTATGCATTTTAAGGACCGCGGTGAAATAAGAATGATGATAAAGGGGACCAAGGTATTTTCATATATATTTTTTAAATGATTAGTTTACACTGTATGTACAATAAAATATAGGTTCAAAACACCTTTAGGCATTTTACTGTCCTCACAAGAAAGTTGACACGAATGATTACGTAGCATGTGGGAACTTCTTAATAAGTCCTCACAACATTTGCATTGGCAACGCGGATGTCTTCAGCCTTCTGTGTGAAATGTACACCAACTTTCGAGCTCCTGTACTCTTGTTGAATATCTAAGTTTGTCATGAACTCGAGGTTTTAAGTTTTGATACAGCGAGGCAACTTAAATATTAATGTAAAGTGTACCACTATAAAGTTGTGGTTGTTATATTTATCACCAACGATGTCGACATTTAAAATGAAGATAGTTTTAATTCGTGATTCCAAACCATTCATTAAGTATATGTTATTTATTTATGCAATTGTTCCTAGGGTGAATAATGGTAACTTTTTCATTTAATATGTGGTAGACTCTGTTCTGAGTCGTCTAGGTAGGTATCACACCGCAGGGTTAAATATCGTTCCGTGAAACAGAAGTGTTTTGCACTTCTGTATTTCGGGATTAGGGCACAGATTTTAGGTCTCTCATACCCTTTTTTTTTGGGTGACGGGAGCAGAGCAGTGTTGACGGAAAAAATAACTATCTATTGTTATGATTTTCCATCAACACTGCTTCTGTCATGGTCAGGCGTATCACTTACCACCAAATGAGCGCCCTGACCGTCCCGTTCAATAAACAATCGACGATAAAACATAAGCCCGCCAGGTTTCTTTTGATTAAGATAGAAATACAAAACAATTTAGGAAGCCTATAACTTTCGCAGCAACTTTGATTTACGAGAAATGTTCTTCGTTTTCAGTATTTATTGCATTTTAAACTTAATGAAATTACACATGTAATTTGCCTGTAACAATAATTGTAATTTTACTGATTACACTGATCATACGCCTAAAATTTGAAGAAAAATTCTAAGAAACCTAGCAAAAGTATCACTTATTCTCTAAAGGAACCTTCTTTTAAATAAGAGACCATTGAATAATTTAAAAGTTCAACCATCTCAATTTTAACGTTTGTTCGCATAATAATTTCACAAGGATCTCAAAAAGAAGTAAAACGGAGCGGATAATCAACATTTAATTATTCAAAGCCTAATAATACTCCAGCAATCCATATACAAGTGGCATTAAAACCCAACTTTAGCCTTAAGTAAAGGGAATTGCCCTAACTTGAACGCAAGCCCTTCCCTCGCAGGTTGTTAGCTAACAAGATTACTTCTACAAGTCTTGTTTAAACTGTTAGCAGCTTTGAAATTCAAGAACTATTAAGGATTTGTTGCATTCGAAGCATTTGTAAATATTTGCATAACTTATCAAATGGTTGTTCAATCGATTTGAATGTATAATATTTTAGTATTATCTAGTAATTTTCATTATATTACTATTTCGTTTCATTTTAGTGACTTTTACACCAACAAAAGATAAGATAAGACTGACAAAGTTCAATAAAAGAGCTCTGCCTTTAGAATTAACCAACAAATGGAAGAAATGTAAGAAGAAATGACTTGACAGTTTTTAGTACAAATGCAGTGATACATTATTAATAATTTGTATCTACTTAATGGAGTATGAAATAAGGTTCAAATAGTGTACAAGATTCTAGCGAATTTGTAACAAGACTTGAATAAATAATGCTGTTACAACGACAATTTGACAACATTGTTAAAATAAGGGCTTAGTAAATACGCGCCTTTAGCGTATTATAATTCCTAGTACATTTTGCTTGCCGTCATGTAAATTTGTTAAGCTATATCGACTACATGAAGATTAATGTACAAGTAATTTAGTCTATGTGTAAATATTTACATTGCTTCGCTTCCCACTAAAATTAATTATGTGAGGCTTACTTTATTAATTAAGAAAGCCTCGGTAGACAGTTTCGTCGAGTTATTACTTAGGTTAGGACTTTATAGTAAGCGATTACTTAGCGTACATTAGTTACTTCATTCAAGATTCGGGTTAATGTCAAGATTTATATTTATGTAATCATAGATATGATAGATGGGACTCAAATTAGTGTACAGGATTCAAATATTAGTTGAAGCTTTAGTATATTGCGTGATTAATGAGAGACTTAGACAACTTACGCTTAAAATTATAAAGTTGGTTAGTAATTTCCAATTAAACGCTAAAGAAAGTACCTTTAAGGACTTTAGTAAAGTATTTATATGTCAATAATGAAATTCAAATATTAACTACTAGGTAAAAAAACGTAAGATTGTTTTCTTATACAAATTTAAGGAACCAATCTCTTCCTTTGAGATATGTGTCTTTACGTTGCTGTGTGAAAGTCACAATATATTTTCATGTAGCAACGTTTGTCATTGCATATTAGAAATGAAACATACCTACGATTGTTCGGCATAACTTTTTTTGTGAGCTTAGTCGGTTTTACTGCTATGCTTCTTCCCCTATATGTAACTCGTACGTCCACTGCCAACCTTAAAATATAAAATTATGTCAAATATATGTCATATATACCTTATTAGTAGTTTGCTTCGTATGTACAAAGTGCCAGTAATGCCGACTGTACTAGAAAGACGTGATCGATGGTATCGAAGTTCGCAGACGTGAACCAAGGCTGATTCAGTCAGCTAAGGCGCTTTGTAGTTTCTATTATACTCGTATCTAACAACGCAAAGTGTAGCTGCATATTTTATAAGGGAATTTGCAATTTTTGTGTAAATTTAAATATAAATTTGAAAGCAAGCTGATCATTGTAAGAATAGTTTATGATACTACGCTACTTCTTGACTTTTTATTTGTACGATCATAATAAATAATTCTAGAAGTATATAGCCGAATCGTTATTTTGACGACACATTTGGTGCTATGTTTGAGACGTCGGCTATTACACCAAAGGTACCGGGCTCGATCTTCGGGTAGTACAAACATTTGTGCTCATAAACATCTCTGTTTTTATTGGTGTGGGTGTTTTCTATGTATAATATGTATGTGTTTACAAAAAAAAGTATAAAATACATAATTTTGTTTAGTACCCCTTGAACTGTTGTGTGAATGTCAGTGGATTTTTATTTATTTATTTAAGCCCGCTCTTTGCAAAGCATAATTATGACTACCCTATTACTTGAAAAGAATCCATGAATATAAAAGAGTGACCATCATTGTGTAAAACAAACAAATACGAGCTGCTGTTTCATAATACTTGAATACAATTATAAGCTTAGCATTAATGACAGTTAATTGTGACAAGTCACAATTTCTAGTTTAAAAATCAATATTTAAATCCTGCCCAAATTAATAAGACTTTAGCAACCTACCTGCGATACTGGACTGGGTTCATGAACTACGTTCTGGCACTGTCTGAAATCAGGCTTTATTTTGTTACAACGACTAAGACTACTAACAATACAGTGGTAATATGCGATGGATTTAATGAGCGAGTTCTCTGACGGAGCGAACGAGAGAAGCGACAAGCAAGCATTAATTTAATCAATGCCATCGAAGTTCGCAGACTTGCGGAGCGCTCTGGCCAAACTGTTGACTTACCTACAATTCCAACAACCAAGTTCTACTAACAAGCTGCTTTAATTTTAACTGCCACCTCATTAGGACTACGCTAATGAGACTTAGTTTCGGGATCACCTGTTTGTATTCGTACTTTGTTTTTAGTTCGTATGAAATAAACTGTCTTTAACGGACAGTGTCTGCATACGTTTAAAAGTTTGCCTACTAGAAATTGATTTTATGTACATTTTTAAATGAACATAAAATCAATTTCTACCCAAATTACTATTGAACAAAGTTGATTTGTTATGGTCAAGGTTATGGCTATTTATAGATCTGCTTTGAATAATTATGGTGCATCACAGATAATAAAACATTTTCTGTCTTATATTCCAAAACCTCCCAAATGCTAAGGTGATTGAAGTAGTCTTATATAAGTACTACCACTTTTTTATTGCTCTACTAACTCGAAAACAGTTCGAGTTAAACTTAATGAACTCTACCTTCTTCGTGTATACTTCATACGATGTTCACTTTAATACAAAAGATCAACATCTTCTTGTTTCTTACTCGTATGCATGCCATCTGCGTTGTTTATAAGCTCCATAAAAAACAGCGATTTTCAAGAATTTTGGTTAGGTTTTCACGATCTACGCTAATTGTTCTCCCGCTTTGACACTATTCACTCAAGAACCTTTCTACCCACGTACCATTGAATTATGTTTTCTTGCATTTTTTTCTCGCTTTAATAGATACGAGTATGTATCTGGCAAAAAAATATATAATTATCATCAACAAGGTTTCCTTTTCATCTTAATATATATGGATACGGTAAAAAGATGCTTGTTGTTTTTATATGTCTAGTGATTATGAGATTATGTATTTATTTTAATTTTGATTTTAAGCCTTTAATCTCCCTTTAATTCCGGCAGTTAATAGATTAACAACGTTTCGCTAAACAGGAGTTCGTCATGAAGTGTTCCGTCATTAGTGTTACAATCAAAACATATATGTATATAAGTATATTGCATTGAATTTAAAAAATGTTTTGTAAGCGGATCAGTGTTATAAACAATATGACCCATCTCGTCAAATGCTCCTTAATAATGGTGTGCAAAAGAAAACAAAGATTAACCTAGGCCTATCGTTCCCTCTGTCGTTTCAGTGGGCACTTGAAATAATATGCATTGAGTCCGGAACGTGAATTTGCATAATATAAATGTGGTATTCAATCAGGGTTGTTTTACTTGTAAATTAATGTTTTTGATATCGTGTGTTCCTTCGGTGATCAGTTGGATTATGCAGGCGGTTTTTGTTCAGCGCTAACGATTAGCATGGATGTGCATATTATTTAGCTTTGTCATACTGAAAGTTATTTAATAGTATCCCAAATCATTTCAAACTATACTCAATGCTATCATTTGCTCTGTTTGTTTTATTATTTTTATATTATAATTATTAACGAAAAATTATGCACAAGTACATACCTTCTAGTAGGATTTGAAACATTGAATTATCTTAATATTTATGCAATTATTGTAGCCCGTATTGAAGGGATCTAAACTATTATGTCGGATTCCTAGCAACGCTATGTAGTAAGGTCTATTTTATTTAAAGATCTCCTATCAAGTTTTTAAATACATCACATTCTATTACAGACAATTACGTTGTTTATTTTATAATAGACATTTTATCTTTAAACACAATTAAAAGGGCTCTCATAATAATTTCATCGATTTGTTATACAAAAATTCTTGTTTATGGCATGATATCATGCCATAGTTTTCGCTGTCACTATTAATCCATATTATGATGTATTGCGGTACGAGGTTATCCGTGAAAAGAAAACTTGAGAAATATTTTAAAAATTCGGAGTGTAATATTTTTGTATTACTGAAACTTACATAATAACACAAAGTATTTTTTACTTGCTAGGGATTATTGTGTAGTGTTTTTTCAGAAAACACGTTCCTGCTTATGTAATTTTTTTTTCCTTATCTGCCTGCTCAAATTACTTCAAAGTCAAAACCATGTCAGGCTAAAGCCATTGCCTCATATCTGTGGCATATTCTGTATAATCCAACGAGGCACTAGTCGAATGCTATCACGCACTTGATCTGTAATGATAGCACTCAAAACGCTCTTCTATAAAAAAATCATTACTATAATGACACGATAAACTGCCACTAGTTCCCTTAAGAAATTTCCTTATATCTTAAAGCAGAACATCCATGTCGTTCAGCCGGTTCTCTTATCAGGTTGTTCGATAAAAACTTTAGCAATGCTCGTGACGTCACGGAAATCTCGCGGGTTTAGCAGTAGTCAGGGAATCTTCGCTGAGTGGCGCTACTTTATCTCCTTACTTTATGCTTGGATTTTACTGTAAAAGAGGACTAGTGCTCGTTTTCTTTCTTACCTTCTGTATGTTTTATGCTTTGTAATGTAGATCAGCAGTTGCATTTTGTGTATAATATCATCTTTATATCTTCAAGCCAATATGAAATGACTCTAAAACAAAAAGCGGTATCCAATCTACTATTGAGTAAAGTAAGAAAAATCCGGAAAAAAACGAAAAGCCATTTTAAGAAAGTCTGTCATTCAAAATCAGGTTACCTATTATATCTTGTATATTTTTTCTTATGAAGACACAGTTACATGAAATCAGTATAGTATATTAAATTTCAATAAGAGGAAACATAATTTAAATTACTCACTCTAACATCCCGTAAGTCAAGTCAGAAAGAAAAGGAGAGCCATTTAAAATCAAAAGAGGAGTAAAACAAGGGGACCCAATCTCTCCAAACTTATTTACTGCTATATTAGAGCACATTTTTAGACACCTTGATTGGGAAAATATTGGCATAAGAGTAAATGGTGAATATCTAAATAATCTTCGCTTTGCTGATGATATCGTCCTCAAAACGGTAACTCATGTAGAACTAGAACATTTGTTATCAACTCTAGAAAATGAAAGCAAAAAATATGGGCTTAAAATGAATGCAAATAAAACCTTTGCAATGACAAACAGTGAGAAAAAAACCGATTAAAACAGGATCTTATACAATAACCTATGTCGACGAATATGTTTATTTAGGAAGAAACATAACATTATACAAACCAACATCAGTAGAAGTAGAACGTAGAATAAAGAAAGCATGGAACAAATACTGGTCTCTCAAAGACATATTCAAATCAAAAATCCCAATACATCTAAAAAGAAAAGCAATGGATACTATCATTCTCCCTACCCTACTTTACGGATGCCAAACTTGGACCTTAACCAAACACATTGCACAAAAGATAAATGTTTTCCAAAGAGCCACAGAAAGGAGCATGCTAAATATAAAAATAAATGATAGAAGAAGAAACAAAGATATAAGAAGGTTTACAGGCATATCGAATGCAGTGGAATTAGCATGTAGATTAAAATGGCGTTGGGCAGGTCACATAGCACGAAAAGAAGATAACAGATGGGCAGAGCGAATAATCCATTGGTACCCAAGGGACACAAAACGACCACGTGGCCGACCAAGGCGACGATGGTCCGATGATATCATCGAGGTGGCTGGCCCTACATGGACGAGACAAGCCAGAGATAAAGAAAAATGGAAGGAGATGGAGGAGGCCTACGCCCAAAAATGGGCTCCTCATGTTTAACTTATTTGTATAATAACTGTGTAAAATAAAATGTACTGTAAAATGAGAAATAAAAGGCTATAAATAAATAAACATCCCGTAATAATATACTGATGGACTCAACTTTAGGTATAGGGAACCAGTGAATGGGCCACACCAGGCATCTGCAGAAGTAGATAAAGATTATATGATTTATATAGTTTGAGGGCTTCTTCAAATAACCCAGAATTCTACAACTATGTAAAACGCTATTCGAAGATTTTCAAAAAAGTATGCTTAGCCGCCAAATCTATTTTTTTTTTGCGCGATAAGATAAGAAATGCTAGCAATAAAATCAAAACTACATGGAATATTATTAATAAGGAGACTTCAAGAACCAAGCAAGTTGATAAAACTTTTTCTCTTAACATTGACAATAATGTTCTGAACAATGACAACGAAGTAGCTAATGCTTTTGAAGACTTCTTTTCCAATGCTCCATGTAAAATTACTTGCCAGTTAAGTTCTAGTTCATCTATTGCTAGAGATTATTTGATATCAAGTATTGATGAAATGCAATAACCAATTTAGCTTTACGTATATTAACTCAAACACTATTATAAAAGCTTTTAAAGATCTAAATATGAAGAAAACTGAAGATTTGTGGGGTATATCAGTAAATATCATTAAATCAATTGATAGTATAGCACCCCACTTAGCAATCATATTTAATAATTGTGTAGATGAAGGTATTTTTTCAAATTTAATGAAGTACAGTAAATTAATCCCATTATTTAAAGCGGGTGACAAAAGCGATCCATCAAATTTTAGACCCATTTCGATCCTACCAACATTAAGCAAAATTTACGTGAAAATAATTTTTAATCAATTAATTCCTCATTTTAATATGAATGGAATATTACATGTAAAACAAATTGGCTTTACTAAAAATAAAAATACCACTGATGCTGGGGTCGGACTTATCAAACACAAATTTGACTCCTGGGAGAATAAGCAGGATGCCATTGGAATCTTTTGTGATCTATCCAAAGCCTTTGATTGTGTAAATCATGCAACGTTGTTGATTAAGTTGAGACATTACGGTGTATCGGACTGTGCATTAAAACTTGTAGAGTCATATCTGTCCGACAGAATCCAAAAAGTTAATGTTAATGGTAAGAGTTCTCCTGGTGCTGTTCTGCGCATGGGGGTACCTCAGGGCTCAATATTGGGTCCTCTTCTTTTTCTAATATATATAGATGATCTTCCTTACTATTGTAGTAATATTATGGACGTAGTACTATTTGCTGATGACACATCTTTGATTTTTAACATAAACAGACACATGGAATCATTTGATGAGGTGAATAGTTCCCTATTCAAAGTAATGCACTGGTTTACTGTAAATAATCTACTATTAAATACTAAGAAAACCAAATGTGTGAAGTTTAGCATGCCAAATGTAAGGCAAGTAAATTCTAATGTTATTCTTAATAATGAAAATGTAGAAACAGTAAATTCAACTAGATTTTTAGGTATTACTATTGATGGTAAACTGCAGTGGGGTCCCCATTACGGCCGGTAGAATTAGCTCGGTACCTTATGCTGTTAGGAAAAGAAGGCTCTTGACTGATGTCGAAACAGCGAGATTGGTATATTTTAGTTATTTTCATAGTATAATGTCATATTTCATATACATAACATTTTTGTACTACAGAAAAGAGCCGTCCGTGCCATTTACAATCTTAGACCACGGGATTCTTTGAAGGAGCTTTTTAAAGGAATAAATATATTGACAGTCGCATCGCAATATATTTTTGATAATATAATGTACGTACGATCGTATACGTACGTATACGTATGATCGTCGGTGGCTCAGTGGTGTGGACTGTCGCCTTCCTACCGGGAGGGCTGAGGTTCAAATCCCGACACGTACCAATGTATTTTCGAATTTTCGAAAATATATGTACGTTATCCGACGCTCTTACGGTGAAGGAAAACATCGTGAGGAAACCTTCATGCACGCCTGCGAAGAGATTCGAAGGTTGTGTGTGAAGTCGTCCAATCCGCACTGGGCCCGCGTGGACGACTAAGGCCTAATCACCCTATAGGGTAGGGTAGGCTCGTGCCCCTTGGTGGGGACGTTTAATGAGCTGATGATGAATGTACGTACGTAAGAATATCCACACTTTTGAAAAAAACAGTGATCATCATAATTTTAACACTAGGAATAAAAACAAACTTGCTGTTCCGAATCTTCGTCTTCACAAAGTAGGGAAATCTTTTGTCGGAAATTGTATAAAGTATTTTAATAAAGAGCCACAAAATATTGTTGATTTGCCTTTGCATAAGTTTAAAGCTTTAATTAAAACTACCTTGTTGAAAAAAGGATATTACACAGTAGATGAATATTTACCAGACAAAATTTTGTAGTGTTTGTTTGCCTGCATTGTGTTCCAGGAGCAGACGCATATAATATAATTGAATTGTATAAATTTGTTATTTGACCAAGCTCTGTAAAACCAATTATTGAAAAGAGTAACCCACGAGTTTCTTGCCGGGATCTTCTCGTTGGATGGAAGCATTCCGAACCGGTGGTAGAGTCATTAGATTTAATAAAATATATATATACTGTTTTGACGATTCGAAAGTATCTGTAAAGATTTATTTGAATAAAGCATTTTTCACATTTTAATTTCAAAAAAACCTGTCACTCGTCGTCCATTAAATGTTCAAAAACGAATATTTGAGTATTATCAAAAATATGAAAGTTACATGGGTGAAAGTTTTTTCTCTTTTGGAATATTGAGACACAATTGAATATAAAAAAATAATGTATTTGTATATAGATTTTAATAAAGTACTGAAATTAATAAATCAAAATTTCATTTCAAGGAAATGAAACAATTTTGTAGCAGAGTGTTAAAGACTAATAGTAATACTTCGAGTGCTGGGGATTAAGTGGTGATTTATTACACCTCTTTACAACTTCTATTCTTTTTATCCACCAATCAGTGTGCCGATAGTAAATTTAAAAATGAAGCTGGTATATTAAATCAAAACATTTTTTTTATCACTATCTTGTTGTATCGTCATCATTTTCAGGTTTCTGCCAAATAGTTCGCTTGCGCAGACCGCATCTTGGCAAGCGTAGCCTATGGACGCCTTCCGGCCCGATAAATCGACAACTCGCGAAAGGTCGCAGGTGGAGGCTGGATGAGGAAAGCAATGGATCAGGTGCAAACGAGGGGAGACCTACGTCCAACAGTGGACTGCAACAGGTTGAAGAGAGAGAGTTCGCTACGATGTAATTGCTTACAAGCAAATTAGATACACGCGATGATCCCGCATTGATTCGCTTATCAAACTAGCAATAAAAGCCACTGTGTGGTTGACAACTGTCAATTCATCGATGACGAATTGTCGGGGTGAAATGCACTGGAATACTCACATTGAGCCGACTGCAAACATTGCCTTTGTTGAGCAATGCGAATTTATATCAATAAACAGTCGTGTAAAATGTAATTTTAAATAAAACATGAAGAGGTACTATCGACCGCTATACTGCATACCCATATCCAAATATGATGCATATATGTAATTTCTAAAACAGGATTGATTGTCGTCTGTTTTTCTCTTTTATTTATATGTATTTAAGTTTTCATTAGCCTCTACCCAAGATGGCGCCGCGCCTATTTCTAAGGATATTTATTGTTTTGAAAAATAGTTTTTGACAGTGGTTTTATTTCAAAAATATGTTCCCGGGTCATGTGATGGTTAAAAATTTATCAATCTTGCAAGTAAATACAGAATGGATCAGTGTCGTAGACTGACCCGTATTCTCGTAGCACAAAAGGATCGTAGCACCGTCGTAGTAATCAGTTACGTAGCTATAGTGCGACGCAAATTTGTTTGGTGCACGTTAATTTTTAAAGTACTGGTCCTTGGTGCTATATGAGTATTCCTGAGATAAGAAACTCAACTCAGCGTTAGCTTATTAAAAGCGACCCTATGGATATACATATTTGTATCTATAGGATGTAATTACGAGCTTAATATTGAAAACGATTACTAAAAAATTATGTTACTCTTCCACCAGAGTTCACTTAATCTCTTGATAGAATTTCTGTCCAATAGTGGACTGTTAGATTGCAGGATTATCAATAACTAGGTAATTCTTAATGTTTTTACTATTTTCTTGTAAGCATGTTGTGTCACCTCTGTGTTCTCTCTTTCTTCAACCTTTGTCAGTCCAATGTTGCAAATAGGTCTCCCCTATTTTGCGCCAAATATCCCGGTTCTCTGCTTTCCTCATTCAGTCTCCACCAGCGAACTATCAGCCAGCAAGTCGTCGGTCCATCGGGCCGGAGGGCGTCCTCCGCTACGCTTGCTAAGACGCGGTCTCCGGAACTCTTTTGCTGCAACGGCCATCGTTTCTGCGATATACATGGCCAGTCCACTGCTACTTCAACTTGCTGATCTGGCGGGGTATGTCGGTAACTTTTATTCTCTTACGGATGAAACCGTTTTCTGATCTTATTCCTCAGAGAGACCCCGAGCATACTCGCTCGATCGATTGCGCGTTGAGTGACTTTGAACTTGTGAACCAATCCCACATGTCATGTGACGTGTTCATGTCTCAGCTGCGTATGTAAGCACGGTGCTGTGTGCTTACATGACACAAATTCAATTGCCACATGCTATCTATGAGCAAGATGCATTAAGCCGGTTGATACAAAACGTCTAACATAATGAAACGGCAAACAACGCCGGTGAAAGAATACAGAACAAGCCAGCTAATTCAGCAGACGCGTAACATTCCGCTCACGTAAGCGGTAAGTAACGGCGTCGCGTACCGACCGTGTGACACCTAGCGTTAGGTGCCGTGAAAAATGGTCCATTTTCCGACGCGGGGATAAATTTATCTTCGTGGTAGTATTGCGACGCGTTATTCGAGTGTTAATATTCATTGCGAAACAACAACGTGACTTTCGGGGGGGTAATCTCGCCGCAGATGCGGGATTCTTGGAGGCGATCCCACACATGGTGTGGACAAGTTTTGGTTTGCAGGTAGGTTCGATTGTATCCATGATTTTGCGGTTCGTCAGGGAGGAGTACTACAAGTTGTTATTATGAGTAACCTTATAATAATGAACGAACTAAAAATGAAATGGAGGGTAAATGGGGGAGACCTGTGTCAGGCTGTGCACTGCGATAGACTAAAGAGAGAGAGAAGTCATACAGGTTTGCATTTGCATCAAACTGTATGGTGAAAGCAGAATAGATTACAATTGTCACCATACCTACTCTTCCCGAAGATGGCCTAAAAGGCGGAATGGCGAAAAAACATTCAGCAGAAAATAGGTGGGTGTATTCTTCCAGAAGGCCTAACATTAATACGTACAGTTATCTCCAAAGCGTCGGCGGTTAATTGGTGTGGACTGTTGTCTACCGATCCGGAGGGTGCAGGTTCAAATTCCGCCACGTACTAATGTCATTATCATGAAATTATGTGAAAGTTTATCCGATGCTCTTACGGTGAAGGATAACATTGTGAGGGAAACCTGCGCACGCCTACGAAGATATTAAATGGTTGTGTGTGAAGTCGGCTAATCCGCACTGGGCCCGCGTGGATGGAGATGGCATAAGTACTCTTTGCGGGTAGTCTCGTGCACCTCGGTGGGGACGTATGATGATGATGATAAGCTCTAATCTATTTATCAGATGGGAGATTATATTGAGGTAGGCCCTAAGTTTAGGAATAGGCTGGCACAACCTATTAATGTAAAAGTAAGCTATACTGTTATTTTACTGTGTATGAAATAATAATAATATCCACTTAAAGCGTGAAGCCTGTAATATGTTTAAACATATTTACATACATATTTTTGTTGTAAATACATATTATATATAGAAAACAACCAGACCATTACAAACCGACATGTTCATGCACAAAAATGTTTGTACTGCCCGGGGATCGAACCCGGAACCCTTGGTATTGCAGTCGACCTCTCAATCGCATCACCAAAAAGGTCGTCAATGTACCGTATATATTCATATGTATGAAGAAAAAAATTATTATTTCAATATTACAGACACCCCAATTTTATATATATGTAATAGATAAAGAGAATAACTTAAGTTCCTTGCATTTAGTAATATTGTGAAACGATGAAAAGAATATAAAAGTCTTCTGTATTGCTTTTAAATAACGCATAAATAAGTATTGCTAAAAAGTACGTACATATTCATCAAGCCTATATTTGCTTTGTTCAGACTCGCACTGCTACAACTTCACTTTTTTGTTTTTTTCTGTGCGTACTTAATAGAAAAGAAAAACAATTCTCACCAATGTTATACAAAGTGGGTCATATAATAACATAATAAAACGCGCACAAAGAACTGCTTCATTAAAACCGTTATTCAGGTAATAATTCGCAATGCGCCCAACGCCACTCGTATTGTTTCCAGCTTTATTTTTCACCGTTATTTAATTCGCAAAAATGGTCACGACGAGAATTTTAAACCGTTGACAAAGGCAATGCACCGAAAATGTCACGGGACCGCAACACCAAACCAATTAAGCGTATCTGCGGCTATAATTCTGCCCTGCGCTGGATGGTAATATGACAAAAAGCGCTTTAAACACGCGCACAAGGTAATTCGATTGTAACAACTTAATGAGCGTTCGCAATGGACTAAGAATTCTGATCCCCAATGAATTGCGTAATGCAGTTAGATATACTTGAGGGAGACTGTGATGAACCATCTGTACATCTATGGAACTTTTTCCATAATCCTATTTTCTATACTTCTTCTTATCGAGTCGATATGGATTCACATTTAATTTTAGTAACGCGACCAATATTGGGCCTCTGAATCTTAATAATCATAAACTTAATCGCCCTTTCATGTGACATCCAGAGGTCCCGGAAACCGCACGAAGATGGAAAGTTCGGACAAGACAGTAGGTGTTCCATTGTCTGTGGGGCACCACAGTCGCACAGACTACTTCTGGAATATATTTTTTATACTTAATTCAGTTCGAGACAAAAGTTATTATGATGTTTTAAATACATGAAAATTAAAACTTTAAACTACTAGTTTCAATATGGTTTATGATTAAAACACAAACACATCTGTCAGATTGTCTAGTACTGAGATTACGGTATATTTTACAATAGTATAAAAGGATATTTTCCTAATCTGGATACTTGGCAGTTGAATTTAGATAGCTCTGTCTTTAAAGGCCTAGGATTAAATAAAGAGTGCGTTTAGTTGTTCTCCGCTTACATTATGTATTCATTATTAGCTCATCTAAGTCCCCACCGAGGTGCACTAATAAGAAAAAAACAAACCTACCTGTAGAGGGTGTAAAGGATTTAGACTTCCGTACGGGCCTAGTGCAGATTGGCTGAATTCAAGCACAACTTAAGAATCTCTTCGTAGGCATGCGTAGGTTTCCTCACGATGTTTTCTTTCACCGTTCGGAAAAACAAACATATTATATTACGCAATTCGAAAATACATTAGTACTGATTAATTCAAATGCATCCTGCATCCTCTGGATCGGAAGGCATCAGTCCACACTGATGAGCCATTGAGGCTCTTTACTACATATATTACAATACAAATATGCTATTAATGGGGCCCACATAGTTAACTATACATCATTTGTTATACTAGACTTCTTGTATCTGCAGGCTTTCGTCCCATAAAAACGAATCTTACTTCCGAATAAAACATTCTAAAAATTTGTAAAAAACACTTCGAAACAAATGAAATGTAGCCTATTATTGCCGCGTATACCATAATACACTGGACAGACAACTCGCAAATCATTCAGCCTCAAACTTGTGGATGTCTGAATCAGACAATGATTTACAGCCGAGGCCACACGGATTACCCAGTCCCCAGTTGGCTCGGCGACAGAACCTTTTACGATCTACATCCAGCTGGCACCTGGGCCACTTTAGCTCCATTATAAAAGTTTCAACTTCCAGGAGCGAAGGTGTTTCATGACTTGGAATACCGTGACCATTTTTCATTATCCTTGTGCAAATGCAGTTGCTCTTGTATTTTGTACATTGAATTGTTTTTAAATAGAGGTAAAGACATTGAATAGAATTTAAATCAATTAATTTTAAAAATAACTTTTTCATTGTTGATAAATTAAACCTTGAACTTGTTCTGATATGATAAAAAGTAATTGCAATATTCATAACAATTTTGAAATATACATTATATTTGAAAATGAGGTAGTATTCCTTTTAATTATGTTCAGTGAAATTGCCTTTATAAAATAAGCAAATTTGAAATGAACCGGATACATAGTATCACTACTAAAGAATAATTACATAACCTACTTACTTAATACGATCCTTGAAATACATATGATTTATCCCTAAGACAATCAATTATATTCTGTATATATAAAGATGATACGCCATCCATGCCTCCGAACCGCCGAAAAGAGTACAGTTTGTACTCTTTTTTTTTGGTGAATATTCCGAAAATCTAAATATCTGTATGTGTGCTGTCGCTGCATTCGGAACACTTTTTTCGATTGTTTTGTGAGTATATCACGAATCCATACCTTTTTACATCATTGTAAGACAACATCCAACAAACTTACGCACACATACGCACTCTCAAACATATTATCTCTCTATGTAGTCTATTAGAAAAAAATAATTATATATACGGTGCACAAAATTCGAAATTACAATCTCGCATTATAGTGCACACTTACATGGAAGCACCAAGACCGTATTCACTAAATTTATTTCGCAACATGTAAACAATACTTCGTATTCCGTATATGCCCTATATGTATATTAAACGGTTCTAGAATTCTCGAAAACTTAACGAAGAGCGAAATGATTTATTAATAAATGTTGATGAAGCAAGTGTTGATGACAACAAAGTCCCCTCGTCCATTAACGTAAGGAAATTGGCCGTCCCCGCCAAATATCAGATTTCGCGAGATCTCGCTAACACTGATGATATTCGACTGGACACAATTGAATTATTCGTACTTCTGGTTCCATACGATTTTTGTCCCCCATGTAGAGAGGAATTATGGCGACGGGTAAATTTAATTGGTTTAGCGGTGGTGTTTGGTAAACCAGTGGCTGCTTTTTGGTTTGATATTAACCGGGTGACTTTGCGTGTCTGTGTATATTATATAAACTATACTGATATTAGGCATACATAATAATCTAAAAGATATTAATAATTCTCTTGTCATAGTGTTTGTTACCGTACTCCGAACCGGCTTGATTGTTTTTTATGGAATTTTATATGCATATTATTCAGTAGATTCCAATTCTCAAATTGGGTAGGTACCATCTATTTTTCATACCCCTCAGTGATTAAAGCAGGGTACACATCCCTAGAGCGTCGGTGGCTCAATGGTGTGGACTGTCGCCTTCCTACCGGAAGGGCTGAGGTTCAAATCCCGACACGTACCAATGTGTTCTCGAATTTTCGAAAATATATGTACGTTATCCGACGCTCTTACGGTGAAGGAAAACATCATGAGGAAACCTTCATGCACACCTGCGAAGAGATTCGAAGGTTGTGTGTGAAGTCGTCCAATCCGCACTGGGCCCGCGTGGACGACTAAGGCCTAATACCCCTAAACCACCCTAACCTACCTAACACACCTAATACCCCTAATACACCTAACACACCTAACCTAATACACCTAAGCCACCCTATACGGGTAGGCTCGTGCCCCTCGGTGGGGACGTATAATGAGCTGATGATGATGATACATCCCTAACATTTTATTTTTATACTTTGGCAACATTTTTTATAATGTTATTAATAAATACATACAAAAATTTTAACCCAGCTATTATCACCAACCCACATTATATTAGTATTTTAATAATTTCTCTCATCGTTCCCAGCAATGCCTTTTTATGTCCTAAAACAGCATATCAAAATGTGATCATTTATATTTTTTTATACACTACAAATTTAATACAAGCAATTTACATAGCAAATGAACAATTGCTGGGCAGCAAGTAATATAAAAAATCTACAGTGCACAGTGACTGAAGGTACTCAACAAAACTTATTATCCTTAGCAAAGTGAAATAGACGGAAAAAATATTTTTCTCTGATCTGTGGATTTTTGGCATTCTTTAAAATAGCACCATCGAATAAAGGAACATTTTCCAAGTTGAATGCTATACCTTATCAAAGCGTAGAACATTAAAACAGCAGGTTACTTCAAGCTACTCCCAGATGCGGCGTTCCAACAAATGAGGACTAAGTAATGAGAAAATGTTCCTAAGAAATAATCACAGTAGAATGAGCTAAATAATTACAGTAGATCTCTTTGTGATAAGCTTGCTATTGAATGATTATTTTTTAATTTATAATAATATAAAAGTAAAAATGTTGTAATATTTGGTGCTTGATACATCCATGGACACTATAACTCGTGTACTGTTTATGATCAAATATTTCAATATATAATTGTATTAATAAATATTGTGTTAAGACAGCCAAGTTGATATGTCTAAATTAATATTAAATTTAAGAAAACGTTGCCAGTTTGGAAGTTTGAAAGAGTGAAGAAAGGTTGAAGATCAAGCAAGTCAAGTAAAGAGTTGATGTAAGATGGGACCATAATAATATACATTAATATATTTTGAGGCTGAGCTCGACCTCCTTTCACAACTGCCCAGGGAAGGCACGGTCAGCTGTACCTAACCTCGACTACTTCATTAGATGGTAGTCGTTCTCATGCACCAATCTTCATCGGACGCACGTGGTGGTCATATGCCAATCTACTCATAGCCAATGCTGTGCTTAATTGAGCCAAGACTTGTGCCCTGAAGGCGAACAGTTTATAATATCCAGGTTTATTATTTATTGATATTATTAGACATGGCATTACTATGACAGCTTAAAAAATATTTCCAGCAAGCAGCATTTAAGAAATAGAGCAATATTGGCGGAGTGATAATCTCTTATTTTGGAGGACAAGACTCATTTCGGATCGTTGAGCCAGTGGAGGAAGTAAATAATAAGCTTTAGCATGAAATATATCCTTTTGAGTCAAAACTTGATATTATTTATGTCATAATATTCAAAAAATTTAAAAATTCTAACAAGATTTATTGCATCCAAGTTCACCCATGCGCTAGCCAATGTTCACCATTTAACCGTGAACATTTCCATATCTCCAAAAAAAGGGCCGCAGCTAACCGAAAAATTGCAACGGAAGCGGCCATTTTCACTTATCGATAACATTTATTGGATGCATCGGCCGTCATCCATTACGTTGATGCGTCGTTCGCAGCGCGCTGGTCGTGACGTCAGATACTGTACCCTCTCTTGTCCCCTGATGCGCGCAAATCGAGTTCTCGCCGATGACAAGCGAGCAGTCTGCGCGTCAACATTCACAATTGGCTTAATCGATCCGATTATGGCAACGGATTGTGACCACTTGCAGACACAGTTTTTGCTCATTGCAAATGTATCGGAGAACAAAGGTATTGCATTTGATGTTTGTTACTAACTTAATAAATAAATAAATAATTATCCACTGACATTCACACACCGCCATCTAGCCCCACGTTAAGTGATAAGCCTATAAGCTGTATATTATGGGTACTAAAAACGGCTAAACATACTTGTATATATATACATTTTTTTGACATATTATACATAGAAAATACCCAGACCATTACAAACATACATG
The DNA here is from genome assembly GCA_019425675.1 of Leucinodes orbonalis. Taxonomy (NCBI): domain Eukaryota; kingdom Metazoa; phylum Arthropoda; class Insecta; order Lepidoptera; family Crambidae; genus Leucinodes; species Leucinodes orbonalis. The sequence goes on along the minus strand of PQWD01001828.1, from coordinate 211,916 downwards.
TTCATGCACACAAATGTTTGTACTGCCCGGGGATTGAACCCGGAACCCTTAGTGTTGCAGTCGACATCTCAACCGCAACACCAAATGGGTCGCCAAACTTACTCGTATATTATATATTACTTAATTACTCGTATATTCATTATTGTAGATGAATGTCGACTGAACCTTGGAATCAGTCCACGTGGAAGTCATAGGTATTTGTGCCACAGTAATTAATAATAATAATAAATTTATTTTCAAATAACATGGATTACAAAATAATAAATTGAATAATGTCAAATAATAATACAGATTCTATTACATTTACAATTTAGATTTCTTTTGAATTACAACTTTTTAATTAAAAATAAAAATCAATTATAATCACAAAAAGTTACGTAACCTATTTAAAAAAGTATTTTTATGTCTTTACATTGCATATATTAGGGTGAAATGATGATGATGAGCATACGGTTCATCTGGTTGTAATTGTAACTAGCTTTTACTCGCAAATGCTAATACATTGGACGGCTTATACATTTCAGTCGGGATCAGTTAATGCTCACATTCAGATGGTATACTCATGGAAATTTTTTATGACGCAAATAAAAATATAATAAAAGAATATAATATAAAATACCTACCACAAAATTTTATATTTAACCCTATTTGAATTGTATAAAAACAACTTTCAGCACACACTTATAATTAATACATTATTAGTGTGTGCTGAAAATTACGTATTCCTAAAGCAAGTTCATTAGGTACAAAAACAGCTCACATAAAAGTTGAAATAATAAAACTTCTTCGCCATATCAAAATGTGAATTTAAATATCATAGCATTATTAATCCTGCATTAACATATTTTTGCCAACTCCTAAGGGCAGTGCACGCTCCGATGACTGCGTTTTAGAGAGGTTAATTTTCAGTACGCTTTCGTTGTTGTTTTATCAGCTTTTTTAAATGTAAATCTCTTTAAAAAAAAATTTCAAATACTGCTAGTAACTGTGATTCAACATCACAAGTAAACAACTTTTTTGTAGTCTACTTTTCATCATCAATATTTTTCGAAATACTTTAGTAAGTGGTAACTATAGCTTTGTTGGAGTCTCTACGTCATTACCAAGCCAATTTTATTACATTATCTTGCCCGTAATACATTATTTGGGGTCGGCGCAGTAAGTCTTGTTCTTCCATACGTCTTTATCATCTGTGTCATGCACACAAACCTCCTTCACATTTATATTATCAATGGAATGGATGGATTGCGTAAAGACGCAATCCATCCATTCCATTGGCCTTCTTCCATAGCCTGCTGGATCGCCAAGTTGAAGTGGCAGTGGGCTGGTCACATATGTCGCAGAACCGATGACCGTTGGAGCAGACGAGTTCCGAATTGGAGACTGCATCATGTCAGGTGTAGCGTATGATGCCCTCCGGTCCGATGGACCGACAACTTGCGGAATCGGTGGTGGAGGCTGAATGAGTAAAGCGGAGGACCGGGATATCTGGCACAGCATGGGGGAAACCTATGTCCAGCATGGGGCTGCAATAGGTTTAGGAGATGATGAGATGAGTGAGTGAGTTTATCGCAGGACCAATAACCCCTTTCTTCCTTTCATATTTCTTTTTACCTCTCTCTTTGAAAAGATTAGCCCCGTATCTGTGGATTAATCATCTTCTCGTATTTCTATTTATAAAAAAAAAGAAAACAATTACTAAATTCAAGGGCTTTCATACATAATTACTGTTTTAAAGACTTAGAACGCGTCTTTTAACCGTAACATGTCAGTTGTTTACGGACTTGTAACAATATCATTTACGATTTTCCACGATCATTTCGGGGGTTTTTGAAAGCCCAACTTCGTGTCCCAAGCCAGCGACAAGCCGAAGTCAGATACGCTATACCGAGAAAGTGTAGTTCCCCGCCTCACCGCCTGAGGGCGTTTGACAAATGACACTCGGAAACGCTGCGCAACAATGCTTCTTATCAGCCACAATCAAACATCGTTTGAGAAATAGGTCATATTTATTTATTTCATCATTTAGGAGAATACAGGGAAGCGGGAAATATATTATACTAACGCAGCTGGTACAAGCAAAGTCAGATATAAGTAAATTAATTATCTGATGTTACCAGAAATTATGTTGCCGAATATGAAAGGTTTTTTTTCGAACTGACTGAAAATGGCCTTTACTGCTTCACCGGGCAATAAATATGAAAGATGCAAGCTGGACTTTGAAACCGCGTTAGCTCAGTTAGTTGTTACATTCGTAAGGTTTGTGAATGGACGCATGTTCCAATATTTTAGGTGCGTTGACTTATGCAGGTATATGAGATATATTGCAATAAATTATAAAAACAATGTAATTTTATTGTATGCGTAAACATGTATTATAGCTAATATAATAATTAAGTATATACTTGTATAATACCGAAGAAATGTAGTTAATATATCCATCAATTTGTAAAATTACATATTTCAAATTAACTTAAGAAACAAAATAAGAATATTCTTTTAGTACCTAATAGCCTTTATGAAGTACATTGACAAAGTTGAACCTTTGCGCCTGAATTAATAGTTATTATATATGTACGTGTAATTTTATTGACAATAATTTTTAAGACGGCAGGAAATTTCATACATTATCTCAACTCGCTAATTTGTCACCGCACATAGCCGACTAGCACGTAACGTGCAAGTTATTCGTAACTTTTCCAATTATGCGATCTAATAACAGGGGTATTCGGAATACTGTGTCTGCGGCGCGCAGATAGCCGCGTGACACCTGAGCGTCATTTGTCACGCCGCGAGCGCGAAGTGTTTACTTTTGTTCATCCCGAACTCTAAGAGAATGTACTATGTCGGGGATTCAGAACTAAAGTGTCATTACTCGCAATTTCCGATGTAACCGATTCAGAATTTTACTCACTTAAAAAGCAATACACAATCCAATATCATGATTGTCATGATTTAGACTTTTCAATTTAATTAATTGATTAATACCCTGAAACTGCGTTACAGTAGAAGTATCTAATATCGGATTAAATAAGTAATAAAACATATTATGTAGATTAAAACAAAAGTTTTTTTACACCACGCATGCCTAGGCGAATACTTTTCAAAATGTATTAGCTCATGGACTGCTAGATACAAAGACAAAATATCTCTCTTTTCTCTTTTTAGCCTATTGCATTCCTATTCCTATTGCATATTCTTGTATAAAAAATATAGCAAGAAATCTTTAATTTATTTACCAATATAGGTAGATAAAATTGTATTTATTATGCAATGGCCTAAATGGATAAATGCATATCAGCATTAAATTTGACATTTGCCATAGCTTCATTATCCCGATAGAACCTCATTCACGTGCTTATGGTGCATCTTTGCAAATAACGATGGAAAATCTGGCGACTTGCAACAAGCTTGTGGGAGCTGTGCATCATTATAATCAGAAGATGTACGATTGAAGAGGTATTGTGCTTATCTCCAAATAGGTTTTATTTTTACTATATAGCTGGTAGACAAGTTTTCAGGTCCGATGGTGGAAAATGGCACCTCTGGCCATGAGCAAAGCCATGAGCTCAGAAATTATATAGGAAAACATATAAGATTTTCACGACCCAAGGCCTCGAAATTATCAATGAAACCCGAACAAAATTTAAGTTGGTCATAAAATACCCCGTGGCTCCTTGATTGAGAATTGTTTATTATTTTATTGAATAATATAAAACACGCATATGCCTGTTTACGTATTCCATAAAATAATATTAAATTAATTTTTGAAATTATTTTGAAATTTGAAATAATCTTATTTCACTGATTTTTTGTTTAAATATCAACTCAATTATATCATATTATGTTCACGTCCGTAGATTGTATTAAGCTGTAATACCTAGTGTGTTTCGCATATTTGTAGTATCATAACGCTTACACATTCAGTTTAGCTTCAGATCGTCGTAACTTTGTAAGACTTGCCAAGTTTTAGGGAAGTTGAGCGGTCCAAGCTAGTTTCCTTGCTGTAAATTCATTTTGTAGTACGGATTAATCAGGAAATTAGGAGAGTTCATGACACTTGTTCCTAAGATTCGATTTTTTTAATTTACAAACCATATTTCGAGGAAATACAATAAAGTCCCCAAAACATCGTAAATAGATAAAATGAGTAGGTATATTTATTATACCTAGGACTATGGAGATTTCTGAAGCTTTTATTAAAAGGAATGTGCTCCCTTCAATTTAACACGATCCACGGATGAACACATGTTATCCGCATACTGTGCCAAATATCTCGGTCCTCCACTTGTCCCATCAAGCCTCCACAGATTTTTTGTTAGTCTTACGGTCCTTGGCACAATAATATGTTCTCCACTCCAGAACTTTTCGGATCGGCCTTCAGTTTTATATATAATAATATATCGTTATTGCCACATAAATGTTACATTGTTTCTTATGGTTAGTACATACATTGAATTCAGTATTTAAAAACGGAAACAGGTAGTTGTCACGTTGTTGCCCGTGGTAGAAAAACCTGAGTTACAGGCAACAAGGTGCCAGTTATATTTAGATTCACAAATGTTTTCCAGCTAACATGATCAACCTACAGCTATTAACTTTAGTTCTTTTATGAATAACATTGTTTATGATTTTATCCCTGAGTGAAACCCCAAGTATAGCTCACTCTATTGATAGCTGAGTGACTTTGAACTTGTTATCTTATCCCGCAGTCAGTGTCAGAAAAAACGAAAAAGAAAAATGTCCAGGGTTGGCTTACGCTTCGTTTTTCGTTACGTAGAAGCCACTCGAGAACCTTTCTGCCCCATCGGCCATGTGCCCAGCCCACTGCCATGTCTTATTGCGTAGGGAAACATCTAACATAGCCCTCTCCATAGCATGCCAAGCAACTTTGAACTAATTTAAGAGACATAATTTAATACTTATTCATATCCGTAATATAGTATAGACATTTCAGATAAATAAAAATTAAATAAAACATATTTGTTTCGGAATAATTTTAATATAATATAATATATTAAATCTTCATTTGTTGATGGGAAAGCTGCATCTTACACTGGTCACCACAATAGGGTTTTAAATTTTATATTTAATGAAAAATAAAATATACATTGGTTATTTTAAAGGCGAAAACCTTACTATTCTTTACTGGAGTTCTGTTCTAAACAAGACAATAGGATCTGCAATAGGTTTGATCTATATATTAATTTTTTTTACCTTAATAAACATATAAAGTACGAGCACATCGTGCTCCCTTTGATATCCCATAACTTTAGGGGAACTGCTATGAATAAAAATATCTTGAGAACATGGTATTATTAAAAGCTTTTGTTTTTACTTGAGAAAGGCGATATCGAAGTCAGATATCATTTATTTTTGTAAGATAATCAACAAAACGATCACTTTAATACATAGTTTGGTAGCATAAATATAATTTGAGTATTAAAGGGATATCTTAATTAAAGGCTGCTACAGTATTTATAAGTAGGAACTTAAATTTAATTTATATCAGTGACAGATGCTGTGGACCTACTTAATGTAAATCTTGGTATCCAAAAATTGTAATTAATACAGCTGCAGAATAAATTACTATATTACGCCGCAGGAATTACCCACAGCGAGATTAATTCCATTTTCATGTAAGTAATAGATCTAACATAATCTCCTGATCTATCAAATATGTTCACGTTTGTGCCTTTGGAGATTCTGTTGTAAATTATCTAGCTACTGATTGATTAATGTGATCCAGGCTGCTTTATAATATTTTTTTAGGTCACAAGGTACGTTTAGAAAACGAGATAATTAAATGAGACAATTTATTACAATTCTTATTTCTGTAAATTAATTCATTGAACAAGTAGAAAAACAATGTGTGGTACAGTTTTATGGCAGTTAAATACTTATCTTTGTTTAATGTTTGGAACAGCGATTTCATATTTTACATAGAAGTCGTTGAACGTCGACTGCCGATTGATCGATTATTAATACTTGACAATATTGGTTGTAAAAAAATATTGAGTTATTTTATGAATTGAAGCAAAGTTTTGTAAGAAAATACTAATCATTCCAATTAACCAAACATAACCTAAAACTAGTCCAAACATGGCGAATTCAGCCTAATCGAGACATTCCAGAATACTGCCATTATAACTACACATATTACCGCACACGTTTCCCGTTTGCTTGATGATGTTTACAAACTGCGTCTATCTTAAACGGCGCCAATATCACCCCAAAACAAGAGCTCGAGGGTGATTCCGTCATTGGTTCATTTGGGCTGATAAGGAGCGGTGGCGCTCGTCATTTGTTATGCCCTCAGGCGGCGGGAACTATAACCGAGGGAAGTGACGTAGGTATCTGATACATCGCTGGTTTGGGCGTAAGTAATCAAGTCCCGTGTGTGCTGTTTTACGTACGATGGATTTTTATTTACTAATATCGGTCGCAGTAAAGTTCAAACTGGTCAGTAAAATTGCGTATTTGACTTTTAAAATGTGTTCTTTTTGTACAATAGATTATTATTAGATAACTTAGCAAACAGGCCACACAAGATACCAGTTTGATATTGCTTATTAAAAGCAACTAGCCACTGTATTGCTTCTTCATTTTTGTTTGTGTTCTATTCGATGAAAACAAAAAGCTGTTGACTAAATAAACAAACACCTATATGAATATCCTGATCAACATATACTCTATTATAATTTTATAATAGTAATAAGTATTGTAAGTAATAATACGAATAATATCGGTTTAAACTTCATAGAGATATAAAACATTACCCAATTATTTTTTTATAATATATTACTCCCAAAAGTCGTTATTATGCACTACTATACTTACGTGCATTACTATGAGATTTCAGTTAATTGATTATTATAACTAACTTTTTATTTTGAATCACATTAAGTATTGTACATTGATTTATTTCTATGTTTTTATTTGTAACATAAACAAAACATCTACACACACACGGAGTTCCTTTAACAATTGGGCAGCTTATTGCAAAATGTATGCATTGGGTCACGTGACACTACAGTCACTGAGCATTCATCCAAATAGTAGTAATTTTTGATATTGTGAGCGATATCTATCAAGGGAATTGTTATAAACGGAATTGACTTAGAGCCCCGACGATGTTCCTGACGTCCCCCTCGTCAGAAACTTATAAGCCAGGAGCCAGTGTAAATATTGTTCCCTCATCATAAAAAAAATAAATTTATTGAATTAAAAAAATGTTTCTTTTGCTAGATCTTAAGCTACTTCCTTAAGATCTAGCGAATTTCAGAAATAGGTGGAACTATGTATTGTACTAACGCTAATTTCATAAAGCGAAAAATTTAAGTAGATTAGCTTTAGCATATCCCGTGACTTATTGTGTAAAAAGGTTCTATCTATTTCTGATGATTTCATTATTAATTGTTTTTGAGTTTCATGGCCAATCTTCTGAGCCTAATACTTATAGGATAAATACAGGATAATATAGGATTTGCCATTAAAATATTTATATTAAATTATTATAATTCAGATTTCAAAACTAAAAAGATTTAGTGAATTGTCATTATAAATACGTGGTTATCTTCGAAGTTTATTTTTGACTTTAAAATGCATTCAATAAAATCATAAGAATATTGATTTGAAATTACCAATATCAAATCCATAGGAAAGGTTGGCCCAAATTGGAACTCCTTGGACGACATCCCCCGCACTACATTGCATCCCGCGTCCGGCTGCCCGTGACGCCGATACGTTATGCCCGTCTGAACTTTGACATTCCACCTAAATTGATTGAAAGTTGCACAATGCGATGCTCACTTGTTTCACATGTCCATACCACGCGGCATACGCACGCGGATGCCTTAACGGGAGAGTGATTTTTCATAAAAGAAATGCACTTATAAAATAAATTTTAAATTTGAATCTTTATAACTCCAATACTTGTATTTATAAGCCGTTTGTTTTATATTTTGCCACACTTTAGCTGACATAGGTGAATGTATATTGGCATGAGCTTCCAAATGATTGAACCTGATTCAAACCATTTTGCGTATAGCTGTGTATATTGGTCTAACCAAATAAATAAGCCTAACCTTAAGTATATATGGTTATGAAAATAAAATGTATATTTCATTGTTTTACCCAAATATAGTGTATTTGTATTAGAACGTCGGTGGCTCATTGGTGTGCTCTGTTGCCTATTTGGGCTGATGATAGTAAATAAAATAAATAAATAAATATTCACTGACATTCACACAGCGCCATCAAGCCCCAAGTTAAGCGTGTATTATGAGTACTAAACAACGGATAAATATAATCATATATTATTATTATTTTATAAATACATACATATTATACATAGAAAACACCCAGACCATTACAAACAGTGACTATAAAATACCATTAAATTTGTAGCCAAGTTAAACCTTCAAAGTAGAGTTAGCCTAACTAACTTAACCAACGATATATGATATGTTATGTTACGCTATGCTTAAGACTGTAATGCTTAAAAGAAAAATACCCTAGTTTTAATATTGTTTCAAAGAATAATAATACCTGTAATTTCACCGTTAATCAATAAACTCGACTCGTAGCAAACAAACTCGATCCTTGCTGATTGTTTTCATGTAACATTCCATTTGAATAAGCCCAGACCATTCCGCAAAGTAAATAATCCTACCGCTATTGGATTGACAGTCAAAAACCTAATGGACAAATAAAACACTCGAATTCAACTATGAAAGTGCAATTAAGTATGCACGTACCACTGAAACGCGGTCACAGATGGCTGTTGTGATGGTTTAACTGGCACCTGAGTCGTGAAATATGTATGAACAGACACCATATTGCTTAGTTATAATGAGAATCGTTACTATTTTTTTACATATATTTATAATTACAGTAAGACATACTCGTACGTATAATGAGCTGATGATACGTATGTACGTATCATTTCATTATAACATCCTACTGGCAATAGCTTACCTGTATATATATATAGTCGTCGTAGTCGTCCAAACGGGCCCAGTGCGGAGTGGCCGATTTCATGCACAATCTTTGCATTTGTATAATATTCCGAGGGACTAGATCATCTGGAGTCAAATAGGAGACCCGAACTTTAATAAGTACTACAGTTTAAATGACTCTTTCCTAATTATACATATGCCAATGCTTTTTTGCATGGTCTGCTTAGAAATTTACCGTAAAATCGATATAAATAATACTCTTATATTTCCATTAGTACTGATTGGCTGCTATTCATTTTTTAATCGTACTACAGCGGAATGTCGACCTACTTCGCGTGACCTAATGCATGTTACCGGTCTTTGTTAGATGAACGTTGAGTTTATCAGATTGTCCAGTGCAAATTTAGATCCCTATGATGTCATGGTATCGGGTTTGACATTTGAGAGTGCTTTCTGTGATATCGCTTCAATCAATGTGTCTTAGGTACGTAAAATATTCAGGTATAATTAAGGATATGGTTTCAGGGATAGATTCCTATACGCTGAAGTTATACTTAATGAAGACAATTTAACGTTTACCTTATTTAATTCTTGAAAATGCCCTTTAGTTACTGTGATTTCAAGATAACGTGAAGAAAAGTCAGTACGACTTTTTTCACGTTCTCTTGAAAGCTTCATAATTCAACATAAGTTTTGGTCAACATTTCAAACCTCCTCCAAGGCCTCCGCGAAACGACTTTTGTTGTTGAGACTCAAGACTCTTTAGATACTAGTTCTCTTACTCTCCTCGCCTTACACCTTGTTGTATTAATGACCATTACTTTTAAGTTATCTTACTGGTAATAAATTAATAATGCTCCGTTATTTTTCTTCTTCTACGTGATAAAACGTAATGCATAGAAATGTATTTGATATCAAACAAGTGAAAGCCTATTCCAATGTGCTTGAAACATTATTGAAAACGTGCGTTGATCGAAAATCTTTAGAAAAATACACGCCAACAACATCAACTATTTATCTTCAATTCGTATTTATTGAAAAAGGTGCGGCGCATGGAAAAACAATAACGGCGAATCTTAAAAAACATAAAAGCCTACTGAATTTGTAAACACGTATTGTTAGGCTTTGCTATTATGTAAATGTACTAACTGGTCTATGTTTCTTCTAATGGCTATAAGACGCAAGTAGCTCACCACATAAATCGACGTAAGAATCGTATTTCGTATTTGGCAGCCACCGCAATTTGAATACATTATCTCTGACTCCCAATTGGGCTTAGGCTGACTGCATAGTTGCGAATTCATTTCTTTATTAATTGCTATTCTTTGACTTAATTACTTAGTTTGTAACCAATTTAATGAATAAAATGTGTATGTTTGAAATATAAGTTCAGTGTAAATTATGTAATAAATTAATTTTAACTTCCACTTATTTGTTATAACAACAATAACTATAGGCTTGTTAATTTGATTAATCCCCTTACAGTGGGATTTTAGATGATAAAATGCTGGGGAGCGTTTTTCATAACATACTAGGCAGATAAAATATAATTTTCCAAATTGGTTCAGCCGATAAAGAGTCCCGCTTAACACCGCACTGAGCTAAGTTTTTCCAATGCGCAACACTTGCGAATTCCTGAGGGTGACATAAAATCATAATGTTCCATTATTTATTTAGTTTACATTTATGGAATCAGACAAAGTGCTTAGGTAAGTGATTATTTACAAACGGAGGGTTGTTGGTTGGGAACTTTTATTAAAAATACTTAAGCTCCAATAAGAATAATTAATGTTAAGTATATTCGTCTTATTGTTAAAACTAATTAAAATTTCTTTCTCAATTTTGACGATGAATGCATTTTCAAAAATAGTTTAGGTGCATTTCAAATTATCATGAAATTCTGAATGACAGGTACATAATTATACTCTCCCCGAGAAAATATTCCTTTCACAAAAATTTTCTAAATCTTATTTGTGACCAGATAAATAAAGTTTTGATGATTTAATTGTAAGAAATATTCGTTAAATAACTCAAAATTTGTTGCAATCCAAAATGGCTGCACACTGACCGTGACCATTAAGTCGCACGCTTGCAACCGCCATAAGTTAGGCACAGTGCACATATTCACAAAACTTCCGAAGCACTCAACTTCAACTGAAACTAGGCTATCGGCAGCGCACTAGCTCGATCCAACTAGTTGACAAAGGAACGCCTAGGAACTTCTCTAATGAGATGAATAATTAAACAGGCTGCTACGCAAGGCATGTTGATTTGTAGTGACATCGTCTTTGTACTTAAGGGGTGTTTGTTTCTATCTGTTGATTGTAATGCAATACAACCAACATTGATTTTGCAGTAAATTACAACGGACTAACAGATAATGAACTCAGCATGCAAAGTTGTGATTTAATGCACATAATTACTAACAATTACTTAGGACATAATGTCACTAAAGTCGTCGAAGCATTTTTAGAAATTAAGGTGTTTAAAATAAAGGTGTTCCGAAAATTGCCGGGAAATGGGTTAATTCGATACTTACGTAAAGAAAACTAAATTAATTATGCCTAAAATAAATTATATCATGTATACTAATACGAATTTTGTCTATAAATAATACATAAGTCTCTATAAATTATATTTAAGCCGTGAAGATATTACATACTTTATAAATATGAGTGCAGTATAAAGTTTTTGAAGTCGTTTCCACTTAAGGATAATTTTATAAATAAATAAAATAACATTAGTAAATTCCACATTTACTTTATTGAACGCCAGAAATCCAGACATAATGAAGACCCATTTGATGTAGCGGTTGAGACGTTCGGCTACTACACTTGGGTTCGATCCCCGGATAGTACAAACATTTGTGTGCATGTAAATGTCTGTTTGTATTTATATGGGTGTTTTCAATATATTATATGTATTTTTTTACAAAAAAAAATGTTTGAAAGTATGTTTATCAGTTGTTTAGTACCCATAATACAAGCTTCACGCTCCACTTGGGGCTAGATGGCCTTGTGGCAGTGGTTATATATTTATTTATGTCATTGAAAAAATATTAAATGACGCTTTAAGGCATCCCTGCGCCAAGAGATATTGTCTCGTTACTGTAACACTCATACTGTGCAAATGGATTTATATGATTACCACGCTAATGGTCTCCATTACATTAGCCTCGGAGTGAAAACGTTTGCCCGAAAACACTTTTGCAGTACAATGTTTAATTACAAGGGATTTTATTTGCTCCGGCGCATACATAATTCAGTGTTTTGGGCAAATTAGCGTGGCTTATCCAATTTATTAAAGTCTTTGTGAGATTTTAAGCAAATTGGGATGGACTACATTGTACCGGCTATTATTCTATGCTAAGCTGAGTAAATGAGATGGAAATACGAGATAATATGTAAAGGATACCATGTCGTTGATATTTTTATACCAGATTGATAGTTTAATGCTGAAATAATTAGGTTCTATTCTGGTTTTATTTCTATCATACTGTGAAATAGTACAACCACATTCTAACTTTTTTATATGCTATAAGATGGCGAAATAAAATTATCTTATAAATGAGTATTATTTAAATAGAGGAGTTCATGCCTGCGAACTCCAAAAGAGTTAGTAGTTAATAGAAGTAAAACAGTTATAAATAATAAAATCTAGCTAAAGACGCGACTTTAGATCAATTTTAAGTAAATATTTGTCATTATTCATGACTTATTCAAAATAATTGGGCCAATCATGAGCTTATTTACAAAGCAATAATAACTTAGTCCGATATATAATGATTTTAAGCATTAATATTTAACTTTCACCAACATTAGAATTTCAATTATTATCTAAAAAATAAAAACTCTCTTTATTAAGAAAAATCACTTTGTAAAGTTTCCAACTTTGTAACAATAACTCACGTTATACAATTGATACTAACGAATATTATCTTAAAATCAGTCAAACAACTTTAAAATATTATAATTATTGATACAAAATTAGTTTTTACGACTAAAAATAGAGTTTAAATAGATACTACCAAAAGTATCAAATTAACCGATTATTATCTGTATCCGTAGACCTGATGTGTATTGGATTTGGTTGAAATGTTCGGAATGTACTAAAGGTTCATACAGACAGTTTAAAAGTTAGTTAATTAGCCGTTTAGATGATAATCTCGGCCGGTTTGAAAATAATATGTGGGTACACATGATCACATGTCACGTTTATATCTATTTAATAAACATATACATTTTTGTGTTTACTTCAGGGATATCATGTACGAGGTCGTTTGCGACTTATCTATTCGTCTCCCATGACTACCATGTCAATGTTCTAGGGTAAAAAGGAACACACAAGTTTGGCATTAAAATTACACTTACAGATACTGTTTGTGTAGCAGGTGCAGCCAATATGTGGGGAATAGCGTCATTACACAACTTAATTAGCACTAGATTTTTTAATACGTTAAGTTATTATCATGCGGAATCATATTATATTCTCTTAGATATATATGATTCCGCATGATATAACTTAACGTATTAAAAATCTAGTGCTAATTAAGTTGTGTAATGACATATTATATTCTCATATTAGAGTCTCGTAGAACAACTGCGGATCTTAAATTTTTTTACAAGATTGTCAATGGACAGTTTGATTGCCCTGGCCTTTTATCAATTTTACAATTTCATACACCTAAAAAATTGCCTCGCCCCGCTAAATATACATTATTTGTACCAAAAGGTTTTAAAACTAATTTAGGACACTTTTCAGCCATAAATCGTGAGCAAAATTATTATAAAAATTATCTAAGGAGGGAAATGTGGATATATTTGGTGAATACAGTGCTTTCCTCAAATCAATTGCTTATTTGCATCAAGGTACACTGTAATTTGATTTCTGGTTTTTACCTAAATTATGTTATTTTGTGTCCATAGCTATATATTTGTTTTTTTATATTTTAAGCGCAAGTTTTGTCTGTGAAAGCCGTGGCAGCCTATAATTAAGGCATTACTTAATCATGTATTCATGTGTGTCCAATACTGTAATTAAATTTACTAAGTGTATGTTCTTGTTGGTTGTCCATAAATAAATAAATAAATAAAATAAATAAATATTTATTATTATGGTATTTTAAATAAGTAAGACATATTTTATTCAATGATTTATTGGTATATTTTTTTGTATTAATACATAATTCAGTTCCTTAATATCGTAGCCACGAGTGAAAAACGCGTCTCTTGGGAATAAACACCAAGAGCAAAACAATATTCTGCATAATTAAGACACCTTCCTAGCAGAATAAAATAAAGGCGCCTGTCCATAAAGTCAGTCTTAGTACCAAGGGAATAAAAAATCCATCTCGCATTTAAAAAGCTAGTAAATAATTCAATATATTGTACTTAGCATAAAAGTATGTTCTTTTGGGTGTGAGTAAAAATTTGCCTTCAATAAATTTTATCGGGCCGCATAAATAATGTCAACACGACCCTCATATTTCGTATTCGGTCGATCGTAAAGAAAGTCATGTTTGGGCGGAATTACTTTAGTTTCACTTCTTTATAGAAATTTCGTTTTCGTCCAACAGTAAAAAGATTTTATTACTTCATATATCTATTTCTCAACTCTGTGTAGGTGGCACTCTAGATTTTAAGCGCTCTTGACATAGTAGAAGTAACATATGATGTTTTAGTGAATATAAAAATTATTTTACATGTGATAAGGTTTCGTATGCGTTATATACAAGATAAAATCCTCCTTGGGGACCAAACAAGAGTTCACTAATCAGCTCAAATCAGAATATAATTGATGATAGTTGCACATTTTGTAATGGCGGAAAGCTTTTCAAATATTCAAGTAGTACTTATAACCTTATCGCTTTAAACTGGTGGTAGATTCATTTGAGTAAAACATTTTTGATTTGAGCTTGAAACTCGTTCTTCTGCTTGATCTTTCTTTACAGTTGTATATACATATGGTATCAAGTCATCAGTGATAATTGTGTCAAGTCGTCATCCAATTATCATAACAGCTACAAAAGATTTGTATTCATTTGTGGTTTCTTATTATTAGCAAAAAGTATTATTTCAACGAATTGACGATGAGAATCATGATACGTTCCCTAAGAATGTTCGAGGGTGAATCAGTAAGTGCCTGTCGTACGTCAAGTTCACATTGTAGCTCGTTACCTTGCGTAAAGTTACTAAAATATTCATAAGTAATGCATTCCGAGGGGACTGTGTGAGGTGTCCCTCACAAGACCCTAATGCATCTACTTTTTCTATTTCCCACAAACAAACATCACAGAGGAAACGAATTTGAATTGTAATTCAATTTTGCTTTATGTATATTTTTTCAATTCATAAAAAGGGATTTTGTTCAACTAAAAATGCTACGCTCTACGGGGGATTTGTGTTCCACCAGACAGGCTTTTGCAAAGCTGGATATGAAAGTTTTGTTTATTTTAAATTTCCTTGCTTACTACAAAATATTTTGTTGCGAAAATGCATGCATGTATATTACAAAACTGGTAGCATTAATTTTGACCTTAAAATTAAAACGTGTCGATTCATAAAGCAACATATTCTTAAGGAACAAATTTGTCCGGGTCAAGGTTTATGAATGGATAGAAAAATACAGAAAATTGCTGTTGCTTTTTAAATAGAACACTAAACTTACGTAATATTTACTATTTTAGTGAGAAATACTGACGTATTTAATCAAACACGTGGGACCAGCAATTAGGAATTAGTCCTGATTAATTCCGCTTACATCATTCAAAATACAAGGGTCCGTGCAGTTGTAGTAACAGTCCCTTAAGGTTCAAGTTTAAAGGTGTCTCAGGGTTTGCGGGTAGAGGCTTATGTCTTCTGATTTAACCCCTCCTGGTACAGGTGTAGGATTATTGCATTTCTGCGGTGAGTTAATCTACAGTTCAATGAAGCTTATAATTAGTTACTAACATTATAAATAACTAGTGGTCTACCAGAAAATATATCAAATTAGTTTAATGTAGGTACAGAAATATAATACTCATCACCTTTGAAAAGTTATAAATTACTATTAGGTGAATCCCCCCAAACCTTAAGACAATACTAGATAGCTAAGTCTTTTATATAATTGTCTTTAGATTTACGACCGCAGTAAACATATTACTTTAAAACATTGAATTTTTTTTATCGTAAGTATTTAATTATACAATACAAATTTAAAATTTGAATATAACAATATTAATAAAGTGCATTTATTTGTATTCCAAATCAAGATCCAATACAAATAATCAAGATCAAATAAAAATAATCAAAAATAAAATTAAAAATACTAACATCTTTATAAATTTCGTGGCACCTGTTTATCTTAGAATATGCAAGTATTAGTTACAAAGCATGATTTGGGTTTCATTTGTTTACAAGAACACTGAAACGATTCTGTAACTTTTGAAATTAGTTATCACCCAACGTGAAAGTCACTTCGTGCGAATGTTTTCTGATTTTATAGGTCACCCAGGTTGACGGTTTAAAACAAATTCAAGCTCAAATGCAATGGTGTGGAACCGGCACATCCAAAACGGGCAATAATTCAAGTGCGAAACCATTCCGATTACCCGCCGGCAACACAAACTAAACCCGGACTTACTGCGGATTTGCCGCCACATCTGTGTCGAACGGATGTCGACCAATAAAACTATGTAATAAATGGTGTTTTAAGATGGAGAACAATTTTCAAAATCGTTTATTTTGGATTCAATGTCAACTTTTTCTACCCGTTGGTACGGGGACACTCGTACGCGGTAGCGTCCATACATCGTAAAAAAAAATGTTTGTCATGTGTTTTTGTCCGCAAATCAATTAAACAAATACAATAAACAGGTGTTTATGCTGCTATAAGATGGTCAGTTTGAACAGAAACATCTTTGCGGAGAGGGCTAGGAACCTAATACGAATATGAGGGAAGAAGCGTCCCTCACATGCCGATTACCTAAATAGGTACTGTACAAACCTACAGAAAGTCGCTACTAAAGCCTTGCCAGTGAGGAAAAGAGTCAATAAGGCTCAGGAAACCTGCCAGCATGTACTGGATTAGTGTGCAGGTTATCTTAGGTTCAGGATTTGCCCCCTATCGTAGAATCTAAGTTCAGTCATTGCCAGCTACAAGAGGCTGGATGAGGAAAGCGGAGGACCTGGATATCTGGCGCAAAATGGGGGAGACCTATGTCCAGCAGTGGATTAGGATGGGTTGAAGAGAGAGAGAGAGAGAGTGAGAAAACATGTATATGCAAGTGGCAGTGGGCAGGGCACAGTGCGTAGAACCCATGGCCGATGGGGCGGAAAGGTTCTCGAGTGAAGTCCGCGTGTCGGAAAAAAAGCGTAAGCCGACCCCCAACCAGAAGGGAGACCTGCCATGCCTGTTCAGCCATGGACATTTTAGGCTGTAATGTTGATAACGGTGATGACGATGAACATTTATATACATCTGCGTCATAAACTATGAAAGTGTATTAGGTGCTTGACAAACCAATAGGGTCCAATTCATAAACAACAATTATGGACACTGATGGAGTTCTATGATAGAGTGTTGATGCAAAAAGGTCCTTTCGAGAAGCACATTTTAAACAAAATAGTATCTTTTGCACAAAAGAGAACCCAACTCTTTGAAGTATAATACAATGGACAATTAACCATCAGAACAGATAGCTTGTAGTTCATAGCTCTTTTCTAGTCTTATAAAATGTACAACTACAGAAAAGTTCCGAGAAAAGAACTAGTAACTTTAAAAACCGACTATTTTTTCATTTGCCAAAGGAATTCCTCGCGTAGATAAAACTTTTTAACTATCATCGCTGTCTCTTGGTGAGTTTAAAAACTACTACTCTTTGAATAAGATTGTATACTTCGCCAAGAGAATATATAACTGGGGTTCGAAAAATATCCGACGAAGCCTAACCTCACTTTTGTAAAAGTTTGACAAGTACAGATGATTAATGTAGCTTCAGCTCAAAAGTTAGACTTTTAAATTATTTTTGGCGGCAGGCAGAACCTGGTTTTCTAAATGGTTTCTCATTAGAATTCGCGTTATGTGACGTAAATGGTATTTTTAGGTAATTCTGAAAACATTTTACGCATTTGAATTAGTAATTATTTTAATTTTTAGATGCAGATACCGGCTTTGAAATATATCGTAAAAGATAAAATATGATTTCAGGTATATGTTTGCCCAAAAAAAATATATTGTAAATACATACATAGAAAACACCCAATTGGTCTTTGTATTTGTATTGATAAACAGACATATTTATGCACACAAATGTTTGTACTGCCCGGGGATCGAGCCCGGAACCTTTGTGTAATTGCCGACGTCTCAACCATTATACCAGATGGGTCGTCAAATGTAAATGTACCTTGGGAATATGAATCACACAGATTAAACTTTTAAGCTTCACAGAAAAAAGCCAATAATATTATTCATTACAAATATATACACTCGCGTGCAAGTAAATCGACTCAAGCCTCAAGTGCGCATAAAAAGTGATATAACTAAAAAATGACTTATTTTACCTCTATATAATGTTTTACATAATTAAAGCCTAGTAATTAGGCTTTCAAATGGTAGCATAATATCAGTAATTTAAATAAACACTTGTACTTAGAATGCAACTGAACGCAACCTCCCGTAAACTGCTCTGCGCTCTATTCACAACTTGCGCGACACAACCCCCTATAAAACCCCCTGTAATCGTTTTTTTCTTATCAGTCGCTCATTAGACGTTGACCTGAACACATCTCTGCAAATTAAAGCCGTCATTTGAAGAAAATTATGGATACAACACCTGAAGAAGCCGCTCAAGTCGTTGCCCTGTTGCAAGAAGGGTTGAACCAGCGAGAAGTCGCTCGTCGTTTGAATATGAGTCAGTCCGCTGTCTCGAGAGTATACAGAAGGTTTCAAGAGACTGGTGCCTTCACTCGGAGGCCTAATACCAGCCGACGCCGGTGCACCTCGGAGCGTGACGACCGGTTTTTGGTCTCGACCTCTATCCGAAATCGACACCTTACCGGCGTAGATGTGCAGCAGGAGCTACGTCAAGTTCGCGGGGTGACTGTCAGTCAGTGGACAGTTAGAAGAAGGTTGAAAGAAGCTAAGCTGTTCACAGATGAGACGAAGATGTGTCTCCATGGCAGCGACAGGAGAGGTCGGGTATACCGTCGTCCCGGTGAACGGTTTTCACAGTGCTGCTTTGTGGAAACCGTTGCATATGGTGGCGGATCTTGCATGATGTGGGCTGGAATTTCCTTAGAAGGCAAAACGGACCTTGTTTTCGTTCCTGGGGAGGCCGGGGGGAGGTCTGACCAGTGATCGTTACATTGAAAATGTTCTACTGGATCAAGTTGTCCCTTATCAAGGCTTTATTGGGGAAAATTTCATCTTGATGACAATGCCCGATTCACACTGCTCGGCCACACGTGATTTCCTGAACGAAGTTGGAATTCACACTATGCATTGGCCAGCGCTCAGCCCCGATTTAAATCCCATTGAGCACATATGGGACGAGCTCAAAAGGAAAGTTAGAGCGAGGAATCCAGCTCCGACAAACATCAATGAGCTCAAGACTGCGTTGGTAGAAGAGTGGGGTCGAATACCACAATCATCCATTAAAAAGTTGATAAGGTCGATGAAGAATCGCATGAGAGCAGTGATGAGAGCTAGAGGAGGGAATACCAAATATTGACACGAATAAGTTTTTTTCTTACGCACATTTTGTTTCATTTAAACACAATAACCCCATACTGTGAAATTGTATGAATTTTCAACATTTTTACATTATCATTAGCATTAACCTTTTTTACTAAACTACTGAATCGATTTTCATGCAACTTACACCATTTTAAAGCTCAATTACTAGGCTTTAATTATGTAAAACATTATATAGAGGTATAATAAGGCATTTTTTAGTTATATCACTTGTTATGCGTACTTGAGGCTTGAGTCGATTTACTTGCACGCGAGTAATATTACAAAAATGACAATCATTAATCGATTCAAAGTTATTCTTTTATATGTACTTCATATCGAATGTAAAGTGCAAGAGCGTCACTTTTTACGAAACGTCTCAAACTGTCAAAAAAGAATATAATGTAGTTGGTCTTAATACAACAATTAGCATTAAATGACTCTCAATATTTTTGTTTCGCCATCTCTTTTATATTGTTTAATGTAGTGAAATGTACTCAAAAAGGTAAAATGTGACTGTGTACTGCAGTCGGAACACTTCTTTCGGTTGTTTTGTGAGCATATAACGTATCTATGCCTTAAATACTAAAAGTCTAAAACTCGATGGAATTTGTAATCCTAATTCCTAAGTATTGGTTAAATAAATTAATAAACCAAAAAACACTATTCGAACAAAACGGAACAGTTCGCCGTGCGAAATCTGAATAGAGCTAGCAATAAAGTTGCCAAACAATTTTTAAACTAACCACATCGTTTACATTTCAGCGAGATTGCGCTATATATTAAACGATAGATATTCCACTGGGGTGCAATTCTGGATTGTCAGTATCGGTGCGAATTCGCGCACATTCATTTCGTCGAATTCGTAGGATTTTAGTCCAACAGCGAATGGTTGCAAACAGATAATAAATTCGGGATTACCGCGGATTTTGCTGCGCCATCTGGCGGCCGAACTAGCGCTCTGTTGAAAAGTGGTTTAAGTGTGACAACGATGTGTCATTGATGTTTATGCCATTGGTATGTCAATTTGTAATAAGGATGGCGTCAGCAATGGATTTTATTGAAGAAAATTGGCAGGAGCAGGTATCTTAAATACACATTCATTCACTCTTTTCTATAATGATTAAGTATAATTATGTATCAAGAGTGAAAAATTATCAAATTAAAATTGCACCTGGGATAAAAACAAGTCACATAGTCATGGACGTATAAAAAAGTACGGATGGACCTTCATTAATACATAAAATAAGTCCCCGAAATGATATAAAAAATACGGAGAGAGTGCTATTAATATGTAGTATAATGTGTCTTCGAAATGACAGTTGCTATGTCATTTTGACAAATAATTTTCAGATATTTTTGGTTAAGTTTTATGTTTCAAATTGTTTTAAAATAAAAATATGTCTTTGAATTCATAATTTGCATATGATACGCAATTTTTGGATTGTTATTCTTTTGTTCATTGCGTGTTTAGCACTATTTCATAACAAAAGCCATGTTCTTTTGTAAATTATTTTCTTAACATATTCTGTGGTTCTGTTCGCAGATGCGCACCAAATATACTAATATATTGGTATTTTCTATATAAAAACTGGTCAAATTTTGACACACTTTTTGTTAACTAGTCTCCGGCCGTACTTTTATACGTCGTCCATTTAAAAATTTTCCATTTTAAAAAGTCCCACTACAAGGTTCTCCTATACCACACGGTTATAAGTGTGTATATTGCTTATCTATTATATACCTATGTTATTAATTGAGCTTTATACTAATGTTACGAATTGTATCCAATAATCCAACTTCGTTTTCAGCTTGTGTGTTTCTGTTTTAAACTGGTGCGGAATACTTCAGTGTTAAATCCATGTTAATCTAACGCATAATCCTTAGAAGCCTCACTCATTATGTGTACCTATCTCTCGTCTCCGTAGCAATATTAATTATGGGATATAGAATTCAGAGGATAACAGGATAACAACTACTTGCAAAATGGCTGTGGGTGGTAGATCTGACCACAGCCGCTTCGAGCCAACCGGTGCTATGCGGATGGCATGAGTTCAGACTT